>ML776664.1:978489-1001519 GCA_009831015.1 Picea engelmannii
TAGGGACAAAAGGAAAAAAACCACAATGGTCACAATAAATACAACACAAGGCGGTCAAGACCTACGTGGAAATGAAGGCCATGGGAGTCAATCAATCATCGAACTAGGCTATAAAAAATTTAGTCAACAATCTAGACAATCAATATACTTACCCAATTAAACAAGCAGATCCCAAGCATAAATCCTACAACAATCTACCATACAAAATAAATAAAACGTATCGTCGCCTGATCACCCGCTCTGAGTTGATGTCCCGTGCACTCTGTGCAACTCCCGCTTGCCGAACAGCGATATTTCAGCAGTACCTCCCAGCGAATGCTAGGGGTAATCTTCTTCCCCCATAGCTGCCTGAGCCACAAAGGGGCCACACACACTATCCAAATATTAAGCTAGCTCCCAACTCACCTTGCAAGGCCGAGCTACCACTCCTCACCGAGCTGGGTATGCCAACTCCCACAATCTAAGTTAGCGAAGTAGATATTTTTGCAGAGTAACATTATGCAAAACATAAGACCCCCTTCATCCTTCTCCTCCCTCCATTATATAGAATTTCCAAGTCCGTTACCTTCCCAAAATCCCATTTAATTTAATGTTTAATAAATTAAATCCTAAAAATCCTCCCTGTACAAGTGTCACCCATCCCCTTTATTCCTCCATAAATTAATTTCTTTAATTAATTAATTACCCCTATTTCCCTCACCCACCTAGAGTCACTATTTGAATCAGTCCTAGGTGTCTCAAAAATCCCTTATAGGTTTTAATGACTTTCCCCATTATTAATTTGCTAGTTCAGTTTAAAATTAGAAAGCTCTTAAATACTAGATACCTTACTAAGTTTGACTTTCTGCTTTTTCCCTTTTGTTTCCCTTTTCTTTTTATGTTTCCCTCTTTTTCTAGTTTCCTAAATATTTTAGATTTCCCTCTTTCCCCTTTTCATTTAGAACTCAAATTGGCAGGTGTAGAAATTAACCCTTTTCCCTTTTTAATTAATAAATTTTAAATTATCGTAAAATAATAAAACAATTATTTCCTTTTTTTTTAATTTTATCCTAACAGATTTTTATGAATCAATTAAATTTCTTACTCCCTTCTTGTTACAAGATTTAACAAAGATTATATTTACTATTTATTTTGTTTTTATTTTTATTTTATAAACACACACACACACACACACACACACACACACACACACACATATATATATTTAAATAACTAGATAAAATTTTACCACTAGCATAATTTAGACCTAGACCTTAAATTTTCGTGTTGGGTGACAATTTATTAGCGAAATTGTTTTTGAAAATTCTTATCACATTATTCATCCTAAGGCCATTTAGGTTCATTCTTTTATTATTCTTTTAGGTTTCATCCAAGGGTACCACTCACCTCAATGTTCCCTTGCGCAATGTGCCCTTTAGAACGCACTACATGCTCCAAGGGTGCCACTCACCTCTTTCCATTTTTCTAGCACAACATGCCCTTCAGGACGTACCACGTTCTCCAAGGGTGCCACTCGCCTCTTGACTGACTTGGTAGACATCAAAAACCCCTGGAATCAATACTCCTCTAGGTGAACTTGTGGGAGACGAAGGGCCTCTCAGGAATAAGGCCCTCACCTTATTGTGTGCCTCTTAAAATCATCATGAGTGACTGTCACACTTTGCCCTCACAGCATCATGGGTCCTCTCGAACTATATAAACATTAACCTACAGTTCAAGCCACAACATGAGTGCTAGTAGGTTGTGGAAGGGTTGTTGTCCACACCTCTCCCTAACCATCTCTGGTAGTTTTGCATGACCCCTCTACTCCACATGTGAGTCTGGTTGGCAAGCTATAGTCAACATGCATCATCAATGAATCATGTCAAAAATATATCCATAATCATATCATCTAATCAGATTCACTAATATCACAATAAAACAATCAAACCCCAATGGTACACTCCCCAACTTGATCCATCTTCCAAGGGGTTCCATCAATGCCTATGCATCCTTGAGGTCCAAAATCCTACACACTCAGTAAAACAAAATCAATAGCACCTGTCTATGTCAATGAAGTAAAACAACAGGTCACCAACCCATAATGCCTCATAATCACAATCAATGATTTAATAGCATAAAATATGGATCACTTGCGAGCAAGTGTCCTTAAAGAATAAGTTCACTCAGTGTGCAAGAGTGGGATGTTACATACACCCCCTCTTGGTCTAAACTTCGTCCTGAAGTTTCACAGTATAAATACCGAAATAAAGTGTATCGCGGTATCATAAGCCTATCTATAAAACAAAAATGGAAACTGCTAGCGCATATAATATGTGTCCTCCCAAGTAGCCGAGTGCGGAATATAGTTGTCCCACTGGACCTTGATCTTCTCTACCATTTGATGTTGTAGCTATCGAATGTGGTATTCCAAGATGCAGATCGGCTCAGCCATGAGCGCCCCCTCATCCGACACCCGCTAGGTGCTCAAGTCAAAACATGTGTAGGATCACTAAACAAAATGTCTCTAACAGAGACGTGAAATATATCATGGATATACCTCAAGGAATCAGGCAAGGTTAGTCAATAGGAGACAACCCTCTCCTTTCCACAATCTTGTCGGTTACCACCAACCTAGGAGATATTTTAACCCCTTTTTCCAATTGGATCGAACTCTTATGCGGTTTCAATCGCAAGAATACTCGATCGCCACATCGTAACTATGGTCGACACGATGTGCATAGACATAACTTTTCTGTTGATCCCACACTTCTTGGATCCTTTGACTTATAGCTTACATTTGAACTACCATTTCTTGCATCACTTTCGGTCCCACCAGGGCCCTATCCTCAAGTCGATCCCAACTCAAAGGCGTCTGACACAGTCGCCCATAAAGAAAATCAAAGGGCGCCATCTTAATGGTGCTTTGGTAACTGTTGTTATAAGTGAATTCCACCAATGGAAAGCATTCTTACCAACGTTTTTGCTGGTCCATCATGTACATGCACAACATGTCCTCCAAGGTCTAGTTCATTTGTTCGGTCTGCCCGTCAGTCTCTGGCTGATACGCCATACTAAAATTAAGCTGGGCTCCCAAGGCCTCTTGGAAACTCGTCCAAAATCATCCAGTAAACATTGATCCTCAATCGGATATAATCCTCTTAGGCATGCCATGCAGCCTCACAATCTCATCAATAAAAACTCTAGCTATGTCAGGTTCTTGATACGTTGTACGCACATGAATAAAGTGAGCACTCTTTGTCAAAGTGTCTACTACTACGAAAACTGAATTGTGTCACCTTTCGATCAGTGGAAATCCAACAATAAAATCCATCGAATTAACCTCCCATTTCGATTCTGGAATAGCGTGTAATCCTACCATATGTCTATGTTCAACCTTCACTTGCTGACATTCTAGACATCGAGCCACATAGTTGGCTATATCTTTCTTCATTCCCTTCCAGAAGAATAAGGGTTTAAGTTCTTCCCTCATCTTTTTCACTCTCGGGTGATCCATGTAAATTGCTTTATGAGCCTTGCTTAGAATCAACATCGTCAACTCGTCATTCGACAGTATGTAAATCCAATTTTTAAACCTCAATAAACATCGCTCTCAAACAAAAATCCTTCAAATCTTGGTACCATCATTGTGTTTTGTTTGCTAAAACCCTCGACCTCTTTGTATCAGTCATCGTCACACTGAAAAGTTAGAATCGTTTCACTTAGATTCGTCTGAAGAGGCAGCACCGAAAAGATGTGTGGTCTCCGACTCAATGCATTTGCCACTTGGTTCACTGTTCCTTTTATGTAAGTAATCTCGAAGTCGTACTCACTATGCAATTCCGACCAATGTCGTTGTCGCACGTTCAGGTCGCTTTGCGTAAAGATGTGTTGTAGTCCATAGTGATCTTTTTTTAGTTCAAACTTTCTCCCAACGAGGTAGTGTCTCCAAAACTTCAAGACATAAACAATCACTAACAACTCCAATTCATGCGTTGTGTAGTTCAACTCATGCCTTCTTAGTTTCCTCGAGATGTAAGAGATCACTCGTCTGTTTTGCATCAAGACTCTGCCTAAGCCTTCCTTGGATGCGTCAATGCATACCAAGAAGTTTGTGTCCATGTCAGGGACCCTTAATATCAGTGTTGTTGTCAAGAGCTCCTTGAGCCTCCGAAATAATTCCGCACATTTCTCAGTCCAAAAAAACTTCTTGTTTTTCTTCCGCAATTTTGTGATTGGATTTGCTATCTTTGAAAATACCTCGTCAAACCATCAATAGTATCCTACTAAACCCATGAACCTATGAACTTCCAGGACATTTGTTGGCGCATTCCATTCCATAATAGCCTCAACCTTGGTTGGATCCATGGCGATACCTTTGCCAGAGATGACATGCCCTAAATAGTGAATCTTCCATTGATAAAATGAGCATTTGGACAACTTCCCATACAATTTGTGCTCTCGTAAACACTGTAGTACCAAGCGTAAGTGATTTTCATGCTCCTTCATCATCCAAGAGTAAATCAAAATATCATCAATGAATACTTGGATGAACTTTTCCAAGTACTCGCGGAACAGCCCATTCATCAAAATCATAAATACCCCTGGGGAGTTTGTCAATCCAAACGGTAAGACAATAAACTCATAATGTCCAAACCTCATCTTAAAGGCAGTCTTAGGGACATCATCCTCCTTGATCTGTAACTAGTGATACCCTAATCACAAAATGATCTTTGAGAACACCATTGCACCCTTCATCGGATCGAACAGATCATCAATCCTCGACAACAGATATTGATTCTTGATTGTGGCCTTTCTCAATTGATGGTAGTCAATGCAGTGCCTCCAAGACCCATCATTATTTCATATGAAAATAACAGGCACACCCCATGGTGACACACTTGGATGTATCAGTCCCAGGTCCAGCAATTCTTTCAGCTGCATTCTCAACTCCTATAACTCCTGGGTTGACATCCAATAAGGCATTCTAGCTATCGGTTCAATTCCCAGTTGTAGGTCTATAGTAAACTCCAATTCCCTCTCCGTCGGCATCCCAAGTAACTCCTCTAGAAATACGTCCACAAACTCTCTCACCACTGGAAGGTGTTATAGACCTTCCGCTACTCCCTTCTCATTTAACGCAAGGATCACATAAATCTTCCACCCCTTGCGCATGCTCTTCCATAGCTGCAAGGAAGATATGAACCTGAGGGAAACTCCCTGGTTCCATCCTAAAATCACACATCTTTGTCCCTCATCATTGACCAAGCTCAATCATTTCGTCTTACAGTTGAGTATCACCTAATTCACAACATCATAAGATCCTAAGATCATGATGTACAGGTTGGCCCTTGTGAAAAAATCTCTCAGTTAAGGATACAACCCGTAACCTTTCATCTCTACAAAGCTAAAATCATCCTGTTCCACTGGCTTTACCTTATTCCTTTTTAGTGTTGCACCCGAAATGAAACTCTTGGTACCATCGTGATCTATCAAAATACTAAGGGTCTGGTCAGCGACGGTACCTGATGTCTCGAGAACAGTCGACCAGTGCTCTGCCTTTATGTTATTCATTGCTGCATAAATCCAATGGGCCTTGCCCATATCTCCCAAGGTAGTGGGTCCAGCTGATCTAGACACTCTAGACGTGCTAGTAGTGTGGCTCCCCACACATCCAAAACCCCTTCTTCGGTCTAGTACTCCTGGTACCCAAAGTAGAATATGAATTCTAACAATAAGGCCAAACTCAAACTTCTTGACCTTAATTTTCTGGGTATCTTGGTGCGGAGCATATCGAATCAGGTCCAAAACGGGCCTCGTACTCTGGCACCGTCCGGCTACCTCATCGCAAGGCATCGAACTCGTTGAGATGACACTCAATGAATTCCTTAGAAACATACCTCTCTTGGAACCATCCCTCGAACAGTTCCCATGATAATTCGTCGACAACCATGTTCAAAAGGGGTAGGGGCGTCTTCCTCCATAAAAGAGCAACCCCCTTCAGTCGAAAGACCACCATGTGGACCTTCATGATGGAGGTCGTAAATATGAAGTGTGAAGCACACGCCTCGCTCTAAAACTATCATTTGACAACACCAACATCCGTGACACTCGTGGATGCTAGAAATCATCTCTCTCGAGATCTCTGAGGATGTTAACAGTACTAGCTATTGCGTGTTGTGGACCCTCAGGGGCGCCCTCTAAATGCGATCTCAACGAGGACACGTTATGGTTTTTACTTAACGCAAGGGTTAATACTCATGGGTTTACTGAAGTGGAAAGCTTGGCCATCCATAGGCATAGGGTTGAACCCGCTCTGATACCATATGTAACGACCCCTCTTCATTACAACTACAAGCAAACAACAGTGCAATTTTTTCTTTTTCTTTTTTCTGTGTTTTGGAAGAAAGGTGACAACAACGACAGTTAACCACACCACTGACAACGTACGCAAGAATGCATTCCAGGCAAATGGGAAACTATGACTCCACTCACTAACACAAGGGAAGCTGGGTGAATCAAGCATAGAACACCAAGGAGAAATGACTACCCGCCCGACACAAAACGAACACGCCTACAAGCTAAGGGACAACATCCCCATTTTGACGCAACATCTAAACAAAAAGGACTATAACCTCTAGGCGCACGCACCCAATGCTTGAAGGAATTCAACTCATGCACCATAAAGCAACTGGAAATGCTTGAAAACACTCACACAGAATGCACTGACTCTCGCCAAGTTCTCCCTCACCGCTATCCCATAGGGTGCACCATGATCCTGTCATCAAGAATCATGTCATTCTAAGGTGATAGATGCGTCAATAACCTTGGTGCAACATAAGCTATCCAGACCGAGGACTCTAGACAAACAGATGCGCTAGGAACCGAATACTGGTAAGAAAAACCACACACATACCCCGACAACAGGTCGACGAAACTCCAAAGGAAGAATATAAGAGATGACGCAAGCCAATACAGGACATCATCCCTCACCCAACCAATCACCCAGTCTAAACTAGTCAATGAATACAATCTATTTTAACATGGGTTCAATTCTAAACGGGGCACGTCAAAGTCACAATTAGTCAATAATTCACCCACTAATTTAACATTAATACAATCAATTTTGCAAGTCTAAGTAATAAATATTTAAACTATAATTATAAATACCATCTAACCTCCATTATAATCAATTTAGCAACTCTAAAATTGGCAATCTAGTCTTTACTCACCAACATAATTTTAATCATTAATACAACCTAATTGGGCAATTCTACATTAATCCAAAATCTCCATCCAACTATCCATTAACTTGAATAACAATATTAACAAGATTAATGTAGGATGCTACTATTATAATACCTATGAACAATTTAATCTCAGCATGTAGTCTAGCTATATTGACCGAACCAATAATACCAGTTGTCTATTATCATTGAGAATGAAACTGCTAACTACTAACATCGTTGTCGCAATATAAGAAGGAAATTAACATAGCAGTTACCTAACGATTAAATTAGAAATAACAAGGCCATTTACATGACTGTTATCATAACAATTAATAAAACAATAACAAGGTGATTAACATGTTGATTAACATAACAATTAATATAACAGTAACAAGGAAATTACATGATTGTTAACATAACAATTAATAGCTCAATAACAAGGCGATTTCATACTGTTTAATCATTTAACTCATTGCGTCAATTAATCAAACAGAAGGAATCTGTTGATCATTAACTCACGATAGAAAATAACATGGCAATTAATAAGGAAATAATATAGATTTTATCATTGCAATTATGATGGGAATTAATAGTAAAACACAGGCAACATTTAAGGCAAAATGGCGTCAAATCCATCAACTGCAGTCAACCATTTAAAGGGGCAAAATGTGGTCACACCAACAACAAAACGTAGTCCCAGTTAATGGTGAATCACTGTGCCATAACTCAGCAAGAACATGCTACCAATTAATGGCAAGTCATGGGTATTTAACAACAACTCAGTCCATCGTTTGAAAGAAAAAACGTGGGCATTTAAAACAACAATCTCAGTCTCATTTGGAAGAAAAAACATGGGCATTTTAAACAACAAACACAGTCTCATTTACAAGAAAAATCGTGGGCATTTTAAACAACAATCTCTGTCTCATTTGAAAGCATAAACATGGGCATTCTAAAATAGCAAACTTAGTCTCACTTGCAAGCCAAAATGTGGACATTTTAAATGACAATCTCTGTCTCATTTGAAAGAAAAAACATGGGCATTTTAAACGAAAAACTCAGTCTCATTTGAAAGAAAAAACGTGGGCATTTTAAATGAAAATCTCTATCTCATTTGAAAGAAAAAACTTGGGCATTTAAAACAACAACTCGGTCTCATCTAAAAGAAAAAACGTGGGAATTTTAAACACCAAACTCAGAATCATTTGAAAGAAAAAGTGTGGGTATTTTCAATGGAAAATCTTTGTCTCATTTGAAAGCAAAAACGTGGGCATTTTAAACGACAATATATGTCTCATTAAAAGCAAAAACGTGGGAATTTAAAACAACAAACTCAGTCTCATCTGAAAGAAAAAAACGTGGGCATTTTAAACAACAATCTTTGGCAAGTTTTAAAAGCAAAAATGTTTTTCCATTCGAGGATACTAATACAAAATGAAGACATGAATCAATTCATTTTTCCATTGCCAGAATACCAATACAAAATGTAGACATGAATCAATTCATTTTTCCATTGCCAGAATACCAATACAAAATGAAAACATGAATCAATTTGTTTTTCCATTTCCATAATACCAATACAAAATGCAGACATGAATCAATTCGTTTTTCCATTGCCAGCATACCAATACAAAATGCAGACATGAGTCAATTCATTTTTTTCATTGCCAGAATACCAAGACAAAATGCAGACAATAGTAAGAGAACCGAAAGGATCCAACCAGCCAAGGACAACAATGGAGGTAGACGACTGATAGGTTTGTCCTTCGTTCATCATCCGCGCACAGAAAAGTACGGCGTTGAGATCCATAGGTCTATTAATGCCAAAGCGATGACCATAGATCAGGCTCCTATTTGACTGCTCAGGCGAGGAATGATGAGATAGTGAGGAAGAAAAAAGTTTAATAATATATACATTGTTGTAGAAAAAAGTTATTCATTTTCATTGATTTCATGTTTAAGGAACATACTGTTAAACAACTGTCAAATTGACATATCAAATCGTGATAAAAAAAAATTGAAAAATAGTCATTGGAAAGCTAACAAAATTCTTCACAACTTTTGTTTTTACTATAAGGTGAAATTCTAAATAAAAAAAATACTTTTGTATTTCGGAAGTTGAAGAACTTGTGAAAATATAGTTTTTTTTCTCATAAAACAAGCAAAAGTGTAACCCATCTTCATGATTTTACCCTGTTATGTTTTTTAATATAAACTTTAAATTGAAATATGCAAAAGAATCTATCAACATTGATGATGAAATATTAGAAAATGTTGATACTGATAAATTTGGAAAGAAAAAAGCTAAGCATTATATAATATATCGAACTAAGAATATGTATAATACGTTTTTCAAAGATGAATCGATAATAGTACAACCGCAACATTTACTTTGTCTAATGAAGTCAAGAAAGTTAAAAGAAACTACATCATTATTGGAAATTCAAAAGTCGACAAAGGATACAAAGGTGACACAGAATATCTTTAACAATATAACTAGTGTATTAAAAGCTTTTAAAAAATCTCGAAAAGAAGATGTCCATGTTGCACGTAGAGCGATACAAATAGAAGTTGTTTCATCTAGCAATATAAAAGATCGTTTAACACGACACATGGAAAAAACGATGGGAATGTCAAGAAAATATTAGCACAAACATAGAAAATTTTGTTTCCAAATAGATGTAAATGATGAATTGGCTTGTTGGACAGTGATTTCTAGACAACCCTACAAAGATAGACTTGCAGAAAATGTTAAAGAATTGGCCCGTAATTGTTGATTGGAAGAATCTTGTGTTTCACCACATACAAGGGATATGTTGTGAAGAATAATAGTACGAAATCAATATGAAGAAAACCCAAAACATATATTTCCAATGACACAAATAGAGTTTTTTAATAAGCTCAAAGAAGAGCACAAAGCAGTTAAAATTTCCATCAATACATTTGAGCAACAAAAACTATGGTTTGTTAGACCCATCATTGTTCGTGACATGTGTTCTTGTCGTTATCATGTGGAGTTTGAGTTATATTACGACACTTTTTTGGGTTTTGGTAAAACTTTATGGCCAAGTTCACCTCCTCCTTCCACATTCCATGTTATTATATCTGAAATTCTATGTGAAAGAGAAGATGATGATTTATTTTACAAAAAAAAATGTGTCTGTGGAAAGAAATGTGATCTTTGTGGAAATCTAAGTTTGTTTCATTCAAAGTATCATATTGATATGAATGATCAATCATTTTCTAATATAAGACTCAATTGGAAGAGATATAAATATATGAGTAGCATGGCTCCACATTCTTCAAATGTTATTTCCAAAAGGATTGATTTGAAGGTAGATAATATCAGCGTGATAGAATTTTTAAAGAAGTTTGAGGAAGAAATCTATAAATACACCAAGCATTCACATAGAGCTCGATGGCAATATCTACAATTCAAACAATCCTGTGAAGTGTTTCCACCAGGGACAATTTTGTCTGTAGTTGATTTTGCAAAGAATTACACATTCGCTGCACAAAAAGATATACAGAGTGAATATTATCATTTTGATCAAGTCACAATATTTGTCCACATTCTATATAGACATTCTCAACAGATTCTTCCAAACATAGAAAGCACCAATGACAATCGACATGTTATTAAAGAATATCACTTTTATATAAGTGATGATCAAGCACACGACACACATTATGTACAACATTGTTTTGATAAATTTTATGATTCATTGAAAGAGAGCGAAATCAGATTCGATCGACATTGGATATAGTCTAATGGGTGTGCAGGTAAGTTCAAATCCACATGATCATTCTATTGGTTATGAAATCTTCATAAAAAATTAAACATTACACATTGTTGGAATTTTTTTGAGACTGGTCATGGAAAAGGAGAGCACGACGGTACAGGGACGTGTATAAAACGAGCACTTCGAAGGTATCAGTTGAACCCTCATGCTGATCGATTTGAATTCGCTAAAAAAGTTGTTGAATGGTGCAACATGGTGCTAATCCATGAATATAATCTGTCAAGGGATGTGTGTAGGCGTGTCTATGTATAAATGTTACATGTATGTGCATAGGATATATAAATTTGAACGTGTTCAAATTTATATTCAATCTTTAATCATTTTCTTGAGAGATTTCAAGTTCACAAGTTCTTGTCTTGTGTAGGATTTTTTGGTATGCTGGAATCCAAGATGTAAATAGATCAATCCCATATAACGCCAGTACAATACTTGGGACAAGAAAAGTACATTCAGTTAAAAATAAATGTTTTCAAAATGGGTTTGCATTTGATAGACAAAATGACTCTTGTTTTTGTTCAGTTTACATAGAGGACACATAATCCATAGATATTTGTGAGAACGAAAATGTAGGACATGTTAAATCTTGGAGACATACTGAACTTAATGTAAAAGGGAAAATGCCACTTGCAAGCTCAGAGGAGATGAAATCAAATGAAACTATAGTGTCAATTGATGGCGTTAGAGTTTCTGATCTTGTTAGAGAAGTTAAAATTTTGATGTTTAAATTCTTTCAAATAACTTGTAGATACATAGTTGTGTGATAATCTAACACAAATTATTTGTTGTCCAATATATCCAATTATTTGCAGGATATGTGTTTTCCATGGTTGCACTTGTAGACAATACTGAAAACGTCAAATATTATTTGATGCGATGCACAGAACAAAAGAGGAGGCTATTAGAAGATTTTGATGATAACAATTTTATATATGAAAGAGGATCCATTGTATTGAAAGGATGTTTTTTTCAAGAAACCCATCAAACTGATACTCATGTTCACTTTCAAGACTATGTAACATCCCACTCTGGTGCACTAAGCAAACTTATTCTTTGAGGACACTTGCTCACAAGTAATCCGTAATTTTATGCTATTTGGATTACGATGCGTTATGGGTTGATGACATGTTTTTTTACTACATTGACATAGGCAGGTGCTATTGACTCGGTTTTATTGAGTGTGTAGGGTTTTGGACCTTGAGGATGCAAAGGAATCGATGGAACCCCTTGGACTTCGGATCGAGTCAGGGAGTGTGCCATTGGGGTTTGATTGTTTTACTGTGTAATGGTTCTGACACAAATTGTTTTATCTGCATTGGGCATATTTTAATGACTGTAATAACTATTTTCTCTGTGAATGTCACTGTGTAATGGTTGTAAAACGATTTTCTCTACACCACAATTCATTTTTCTTATAACACATTTCCTATTTAATCCACTATTGTGTGGATCGCAATTGACTAGAACCTTGTATTTTCTTAACCAATTTTTGCACAGCGATGAGACTGTTCACACCAGGTATACACTGGATACTAAACGCACAATTTTTACCCAACAATATTTTTGTTCACACAAGGTTACACTAGATATGCATTTCACACTGTTTTCACCCATCGATAAGGCAGGTTGCACATGGTTTACACAGTCGTTTTAACAGCTTCATGGGTAGCGGTAATTTTGGAGGCAGCGATGTAAAATAGTTCGTGTCCTTCAAGACTAATTTAGCAGTTCCTTACAGCGTGTAATGGATGGTAGCGATTCTATTCATTCGGAGGGACTAGCGAAGAAATGGCCTTTCATAACCGGGGGAACAAGGAGCACAATTTTTCTGTATTGATTAATTCAACAATCTCAGATTAGTTCAACGCTGCAAGACAACGATACCTATACAATTTGAGCTATTGTTATTTCCGTTGAGCAAGAGAGTATCATATCATCTTCATACAATGTTTCCTTCTAACTTTAAGGGACAACAAATAATGATGGTCTCCGTGGACGTATGGCTATAGTAGCGACCTCGATTTACTCCGCGATTTTCCTTGGACAACAAATTACCGAGTTTCTTACATCGTTCCCTTGATTAGCGCTTGACACTTACCTGTGGTAGGAATGACTTTTCATCTTCACCAATTGATAGAATCGATTTGTGCAGAGAAGTAATTCAGTGGGTTGTCAACAAATTAATTGTTGTCAGTTGATTGTGCAATAGCTGTGCTTGATGGTGGTGTTTGCCAATTTTCTTCACTGCGTATTCTTTAGTTTATTCACCTTGCTATCCTTGCTGGCATTATAATTTTTACCTTTTGTGCACTAAACCCACACGCAAGTCTCTGCTTGCATTATCCTTCCCTCCTTCTTGTCTTCTGATCATTAGTCCACCTTGTTATTCTTTATTCGAGATTGATAGGATGTGTAGTAGTGTGTGTGTCCTCCAAGGTCTGAGTATAACTGACCTACTTCCACAGAGGCCCCAGATCCTGAAAGCAAGAAGAAAGGAATTAAAACATGCTCATGCCTTTATATTTTATTCATTGACAACCTCCATTTAGATTCCATGAATTCTGTCTCGAATTTCACTAAGATCTAGTAGTTATATTATGAGCATGGTGCATACGGGAGTGATCGAGATGACTCCATCGTAGACGGGTTCTTAGATTTTCTTGAGGCCCTTTTTCCTTATCACTACTAATTTCCATTTTTGGTATGATTCATTCCTTTAAGTTGAATTTAATTTCCAGTCTCTACTTGGGTTTGTGGTTTAGGTATTGCTTTATGCTTAACATCATATTGATATGTAATTCATTCGTTATGAAATTCGATTTTAAAATAGTAAATTTTTATTGAATAATTAACTTAGTTTTAAATTGAAATATTATAATTTACTAACCAACAAGTACTTCATCAATATTATGAATAGAATCTTTGTTTATATAAGGTATTAATACTACTAAATTTTGTGATTAGGGGTTGGAACTTCCTTAGTCTTTTTGGGTTGAATTGTCGGGTAGTCTTGGAATCCCTCCATACGTCATAACTATTACACTAATTTGATCACTCACATCTTGAATGCATATCATTGAAGGACTTCAATCGATCCATTAATACTAAACACCAACAATTCTCTTCCATTTGAATGGTGTCTGATTTTATCGATTTAATTGCTAAGAAGGACCATTTTTGTTCTGTTTCCATTTAATGATTTACTGACGACACTTGACATGTTAGATAGTGTGCTAGTTTAGACTTGTCATTGCACAACCTGGGTTTCTTAGAATGAACAGTCATGCACCCAGTAGACCAAAACACTTGGAGATAGTTAGTTTCTTGTCGTGATGTATGTTTCCACACATTGCGTAATGTTGGTAATTGCATCAACCAAATTGTTATTTGTTATTCTAGTTAGGCTATTGTTGGAATGTGTCATAAATGGAAATTGCTTTAATTAATTTGATATACATTATTGTAGTCATTTTTATTCTTCGTCGGTTGAAGTTAGTACTTTGCTTCCAGGTCCTTGATTTGCTTTTAGGTTAGATTGTTATGTTGTTTTGGCGTGCGTTGCATGCATTGTGTCTATAGTCATGTCGCAAGGTTGAGTAATGACATTGTTACCTTCCTACATTTACACACACAAAAAAAAAAAAAATCACACTTGCTATGTTGGCTTGTCATCGTAACGAATTGGGAGGTTGTTACATATGGTATCAGAGCTGGTTCAACTCTGTGACTGAGGATCGCCAGGATTTCCACTACAGTAAACCCGTGAGTCTTAACCCTTGCGATAAGTAAAAACCTTAGCAAGTCCTCATGGAGATTGCATTTAGAGGGCGCCTCTGAGGGTCCATGACATGCTTTAGCTAGTATCGTTAGCATCCTATGAGATCTCGAGAGAGATGAGTTCTAGCATCCATGAGTGTCATGGATGGTTGTGTTGTCAAGGCACGGATGTAGAGAAAGGCGTTGTGCTTCATGCTTTGCAATCATGACCCTAGCATGAATGTATGCATGGGATTATTTTGACTGATGAGGAAGCACTCTTCTATGGCGGAAGAAACTCCTGTCACTTTTGAACTTGGCCATAGACGACATGTCATGGGAACTGTTCGGGGATGGTTCCAAGAATGGTATCTTTCTGAGGAATTCATTGAGCGTCAGCTCAACGAGTTCGACGCCTTGCGACAGGGAGGTCGTATGGTGCTTGAGTACGAGGCCCATTTTATGGAGCTACTCTGGTATGCTCTGCACCTTAACACTAAGAAACTTAAGGTCAACAGGTTCGTGTTCAGCCTTAATGGCATCCTGTGTGCAAAGGTTAGGAGTTTGATGCCTCAAACCTTTCTTGATGTCATCCAGAAGGCCCTTATAGCAGAAGAGGAGCTTACCAGCGTGTGTCAGACCAAGACTCCAGTGAGACCAGCAAGGCAGGTTTCATCTAGAGCACAGCAACATCGCCTGGACATTGTGGCTTCCAGAGGGGATCCACTTTCACTACACCCCAACGATCGATGCCTTAACAGCGGACACCTTATCGGGGACCACAGCCTTAGCAGCAGCGCCACTTGCAGCAGCAGTAGTTTAGGCCTATTCCGCAGAACAGACCAGGGTTCTAGGCCGGTGGACCGTCATTTTCTACTTCGGATACCAGGACTATTGGGCCAAAGAAGGGGTGCTGGACGTGTGGGGAGGCACACTAGTAGCGCGACTACCAAGTGGAGAGAACCAGAGTTTCCAGATCAAACAAACCAACTACCGTGGTAGATATGGGCAAGGCCCATCGGATTCATGCAGTGGTGGATAACCACTAAGAAGAGCACCAGTCGATAGTGCTTAAGACGATAGGTACCGTCATTGACCAGACTCTTAGTATTTTGATAGATCCTGGTGCTACTGAGAGTTTCATTTCTGGTGCAAAGCTAAAGAGGATTACGGTAAAGGCAGTCAAACAGGACAAGTTTAGCTTCGTAGAGATGATTTCAGGAGCCAAACAGAAGGTTGGAGGAAAGGTTACGGTATCTATCGTTAACCTGGGAGAGTTTGTCACAAGGGCCAACCTCTATGTCACAATCCTAGGATCCTATGATGTTGTTATTGGTATGGACTGGTTGGAATCGCATGAGGCGATACTCAACTGTAAGACAAAATGGTTGAGCTTGGTCGATGACGAGGGACAGAGATGGGTGATTGTAGGACAGAACCAGGGAGTTTCCCTGGGGTTCATCTCTTCCTTACAACTACGAAAGAGTATGTGCAAGGGATGCAAGATTTATGCAATCCTTGCGTTAAACGAGAAGGGAGTAGTGGAAGGTCTAGAACACCTTCCAGTGTTGAAGGAGTTTGCGGGCGTATTTCTAGAGGAGTTACCTAGGATGTTTCCGGAGAGAGAGTTGGATTTTACCATAGACCTAAAACCGGGGACTGAACCGATAGAAAGAACGCCTTATCAAATGTCGACCCTGGAGTTACAAGAGTTGAAAATGCAACTGAAGGAGTTGTTGGACCTGAGATTGATATGTCCTAGTGTGTCACCATGGGGTGCACCTGTTATTTTCATATGAAATAAGGATGAATTGTGGAGGCTTTGCATTAACTATCGTCAACTGAACAAGGCCATGATCAAGAATCAATATCCGTTGTTTAGGATTGATGATCTATTTGATCAAATGAAGGGTGTGATGGTGTTCTCCAAGATCGATTTGCGATCAAGGTATCACCAGTCATGGATCAAGCAGGATGACATCCCTAAGACCACCTTTAAGATAAGGTTTGGACATTACGAGTTTACTGTTTTACCATTTGGACTGACAAACGCCCCAGGCGTATTTATGAGTTTTATGAACGGGATGTTCTACGAGTACTTGGATAAGTTCGTCCAAGTGTTCAATGACGATATTTTGATTTACTCTCGTACGATGGAGGAGCATGACGAACACTTGCGCTTGGTACTACGATGTTTGCGAGAGAAAAAATTGTATGGGAAGTTGTCCAAATGCTCATTTTATAAATCGAAGATTCACTACTTAGGGCATGTCATCTCCAGCAAAGGCATTGTCGTGGATCCAACAAAGGTCAACGCTATTATGGAATGGCCTACACCTACAAATGTCCCGGAAGTGCGTAGATTCATGGGTTTAGTAGGATATTATCTAAGGTTCGTCGAGGGATTTTAAAAGATAGCAAAGCCGATCACGAAGTTGCAGAAGAAGAACAAGAAGTTTGTTTGGACCGAGAAATGCACGGAAGCGTTTCGAAGGCTCAAGGAATTGTTGACAACTGCATCGATACTAAAGGTTTTGGATATGGACGTGGACTTCTTGGTATGCATAGATGCATCCAAGGAAGGCTTAGGAGGAGTCTTGATGCAAGATGGACGAGTGATTGCTTACATTTTGAGGAAACTGAGAAGGCATGAGGTGAACTACACGACGCACGATTTGGAGTTATTAGCCATCATATATGCCTTGAAGGTTTGGAGACACTACCTTGTTGGATGAAAATTTGAACTAAGGACTGACCATTGTCGACTACAACACATTTTTATGCAAAACGACCTAAACGTGCGACAACGACGTTGGTCAAAATTGCTTAGCGAGTACAAATTTGAGATTACTTACATAAAGGGAACAGTGAACTGAGAGGCAGATGCTTTGAGTCGGAGACCATGCATCTTTTCAGTGTTGCCTCTTCAGACGAATCTACGTGAAAATATTCTAACTTTACAGTGTGAGGATGACTCGTACAAAGAGGGCGGGGGATTTATTGGACAAAACACAATGATGGTACCACGATTGCAGGATTTTCGTTTATAGCGACGGTTTATTGAGGTTTAGAAATCGTATCTACATACCGCCAAATGACAAGTTGAGGATGTTTATCCTGAGTGAGGCTCATAGAGCAGTTTACATGGCTCACCTGAGAGTCACGAAGATGAGGGAAAACCTTAAAACCTTGTTCTTCTGAAAGGGAATGAAGGTAAAAATAGTCAACCATGTGGCCAGATGTCTAGAACGTTAGCAAGTAAAGGCTGAACTAGACACCCAACAGGATTACTACAACCACACGCTATTCCAAAATCAAAATGGGAGGTTATTTCGATGGATTTTATTGTTGGATTGCCAATGACGGCAAGGATACATGACTCGATTTTCGTAGTAGTAGACACTCTGACGAAGAGTGCTCACTTTTTCCTATGCGTACGACGTATCAAGCACCTGACATAGCTAGAGTTTCCATCAGTGAGATTGTGAGGCTGCATGGCATGCCTAAGAGGATTACATATGATCAAGGATCAGTGTTTACTGGATGATTTTGGACGAGTTTCCAAGAGGCCTTGGGAACCCAACTTAACTTCGGTACTGTATGTCACCCGGAGACTGATGGGAAGACTGAACAAACGAACCAGACCTTGGATTACCTTTTGCACATGAACGAGATGGACAATGGCAGTGCTGGGAAAAATTCTTGCTACTAGTAGAAGTCACCTTATAACAATAGTACCAAGGCACCATTAAGATGGTACCTTTCGATATTATTTGCGGGCAACCGTGTTAGGCACCTTTGATTTGGGATCAACTTACAGATAGGGTCCAGGTGGGACCGAAAGCGATCCAGGAATTGGAAGATTAGATGAAAACTTTAAGACAAAGGACCAAGGAAGTGCAAATCGTCAGAAAAGTTACGATGATGTGCATCGTGTCAACCGTAGTTACGATATGGCGATCGAGTATTTTTGTAGCCGAAACCGCAAAGGAGTTCGATCAAGTTTGGAAATAGGGGGCTAAGCTATCTCCTGTGATATTGTGGAAGGAGAGACCTATAGACTAATGACTAGCCTTGCCTGATTCTTGAGGCATATGCATGGTGTATTTCATGTCTCTGTTGAGACTTTATGATTAGTGCTCCTTCACATGATTTGACTTGAACACCTTACGCGTGTCAGATGAGGTTTCTCTCGCGGCTGAGTCGATCCACATCTTGGATCATCGCATTCGACAGATATGGCATCGAATAGTAGATCAAGTCAAGTTCCAGTGGGACAAGTATAATCCACACTTGACGACCTGGGGGAGACGCATATGATATGCACCAACAGTTTCCATTTTTGTTTGATAGATAGACTTATGATATTGTGATACATTTATTCAGAATTTTTACTATGAAACTTCAGGATGAAGTTTACACAAAGAGGGGGTGTATGTAACATCTCGCTCTAGCACACTGAGCGAACTTATTCTTTGGGGACACTTTCTCGCAAGTAATCTAGAATTTTGTGCTATTTGGATTACAATGCGTTATGGGTTGATGACATGTTGTTTTACTACATTGACATAGATAGGTGCTATTGAATCGATTTTACTGAGTGTGCAGGGTTTAGGACCTTGAGGATGCAGAGGCATCGATGGAACCCCTTGGACTCTGGATCGATTCAGGGAGTGTGCCATTGGGGTTTGATTGTTTTACTGTGTAATGGTTGTGACAAAAATTTGTTTCTCTGTGTTGGTCCAATTTTAATGACTGTAATAACTATTTTCTCTATGAAGGTCACCGTGTAATGGTTGTAACATGATTTTCTCTACACCACGATTCATTTTTCTTGTAACGCATTTCCTATTTACTTCACTATTGTGTGGATCGCAATTGACTAGAACCTTGTATTTGCTTACCCAATTTTTGCACAGAGATGAGACTGTTCACACCACGTATACATTGGATACTAAACACACAATTTTTACCCAGAAATATTTTTGTTCACACAAGGTTACACCGGATACAGATTTCACACTGTTTTCACCCATCGATAAGGCAAGTCGCACATGGTTTACACAGTCGTTTTAACAGCTTCATGGGTAGCGGTAATTCTGGAGGCAGCGATGTAAAATAGTTCGCATCCTTCAAGACTAATTTAGAAGTTCCTTACATCATGTAATGGATGGTAGCGGTTCTATTCATTCAGAGGGACTAGAGAAGCAACGACCTTACATAACTGGGGGAACAATGAGCGCAAGTTTTCTGTATTGATTAATTCAGCAATCTTAGATTAGTTCCACGTTGCAAGACAGCGATACCTATACAGTTCGAGCTATTGTTAATTATTTTGAGCAAGAGAGTATCATATTGTCTTCAGACAACGTTTCCTTATAACTTTAAGGGACATCAAATAATGATGGTCTTCGTGGATGTATGGCTATAGTAGAGACCTCAATTTACTCTGCAATTTTCCTTGGACAAATTTATTACCTAGTTTCTTATATCGTTCCCTTGATCACCGCTAGACACTTACCTGTGGTAGGAATGACTTTTCAACTTCACTAGTTGATAGAATTGGTTTGTGCAGAGAATTCATCCAACGGGCTGTCAGCAAATTAATTGTTGTTGGTTGACTATGCAACAGTTGCGCTTGATGGTGGTGTTTGCCAATTTTCTTCTGTGTGTATTCTTTAATTTATTCACCTTGCTATCCTTGATGGCATTATAATTTTTACCTGTTGTGCACTAAACCCAGAGGCAGGTATCTGTTTGCGTTATCCTTACCTCCTTCTTGTCTTCTGATCGTTAGTCCACCTCGTTATTCTTTATTCGATATTGATAGGACATGTAGTAGTGTGTGCGTCCTCCAAGATCTGAGTATAACTGACTTACTTCCACAGAGGCCCCAGATCCTGAAATCAAGAAGAAAGGAATTAAAACATCCTCATGCATTTATATTTTATTCATTGACAACCTCCATTTAGATTCCATGAATTTCGTCTTGAATTTCACTAAGATCTAGCAATTATATTATGAGCATGGTGCATACAGGAGTGATCGAGATGACTCCATCGAAGATGGGTTCTTAGATTTTCTTGAGGCCCTTTTTCCTTATCAGTACTAATTTCCATTTTTTGTATGATTCATTCCTTTAAGTTGCATTTAATTGCCAGTCTCTACTTGGGTTTGTGGTTTAGGTATTGCTTTATACTTAACATTATATTGATATGTAATTCATTCGTTATGAAATTCGATTTTAAAATAGTAATTTTTTATTGAATGGTTAACTTAGTTTTAATTTGAAATTGTATAATTTACTAACCAACAAGTACTTCGTTAATATTATGAATAGAATCTTTGTTTATATAAGGTATTAATATTATTAAATTTTGTGATTAGGGGTTGGAACTTCCTTAGTCTTTTTGGGTTGAATTGTCGGATAGTCATGGAATCCCTCCATACATCATAACTATTACACTAAGTTGATCACTCACATCCTGAATGCATATCATTGAAGGACTTCAATCGATCCATTAATACTAAACACCAACCATTCTCTTCCATTTGAATGGTGTCTGATTTTATCCATTTAATTGCTAAGAAGGACCATTTTTGTTCTGTTTCCATTTAATGATTTACTGACGACACTTGACATGTTAGATAGCGTGCTAGTTTAGACTTGTCATTGCAAAACCTGATTTTCTTAGAGTGAACAGTCATGCACCCATTAGACCAAAACACTTGGAGATAGTTAGTTTCTTGTCGCGATGTATGTTTCTGCACCTTGTGTAATGTTGGTAATTGCATCAACTAAATTGTTATTTGTTATTCTAGTCAGACTATTGTTGGAATGTGTCATAGATGGAAATTGCTTTAATTAAGTTGATATGCGTTATTGTAGTCATTCTTATTCTTCGTCGGTTGAACGTAGTACTTTGCTTCCAGGTGCTTGATGTGATTTTAGGTTAGGTTGTTATGTTTTTGTGGCATGTGTTGTGTCCGTAGTCGTGTCGCGAGGTTGAGTAATGACATTGTTACCTTCCTACATTTACACACACCAAAAAAAAAATCCGCACTTGCTATGTTGGCTTGTCATCGTAACGAATTGGGAGGTTGTTACAGACTACCAGTCAGATGTCACGAGTTGTCAATATAGTCATTTGGTATGTGCAATGCGCATAAAGTTAATAGAAGTTCAATTAAAAAAAAAAAAAAATAGAAAATGGAAAATGTCCAAAGTCGATCATGAACGGATAATTGAAGATGGAATACTATTACGTTGTTTTTAAACAAACTTGGCACATGTGTACATTCCAGAATTTTTAATTTTTCATTGAAAGTACATTCCAGATTTTGATAACTCAAGTTTTGACAATCTTCAAACATATTTTCAATTATGATATTTATAATACTATATGTATAAAAAACTCACTTGGAAACTTCACCCCAATTAGTACCTAAAAGTATATTTTTAATACTTACAACCTAATTAGTATAGGATTTAGGGAACTATTAATTTGTATGGAAGTGAAAGAACCATTTGGTAGCCTATACCCCTATCGATACCCAAAAGTATGTCATTGGGGAATTTCACCCTAATTAGTATAAAAGTAAAAGACATGCTTGGGGTACACCTTAATTTGCATATATAGGAGTGAGACAACAACTTAATGAATTTGCATCTTAGTTAGTGATAAAATTATGTTCTTGGGATTTAAACAAGAATTAATATAATAACAGGGGAACCACTTGTGGTGCACCCTATTTGAATAAGAGTAAGAGAAGTACTTACAAATTATGACACCTCCATTAATACCCAAAAGTATTTTCTTGGGGAATTCCACTCTAATTAGGATATGAATGAGGGAATCACTTGGAAATTTATGCACATGTATGTTATAACCTAAATTTGTATACTTGAGTGAAAGAACCAAGAATCTCTTGGGGTGCACCCTGACTTTAATATACGATAAAGGAGAACTTAATCTTTTAGGGGACATGCATTTTATATAATACAAGTTCTTTTTTCAAGTCCAAAAGTGAGGTATCCTTATGCGCAAGGGATGAAACTAATCCTAACTTAAGCATGCTCACTACTAGGCATATTTACGAGACATATTTAAGTACCTAATCCGACTAATAGACCCATCATCATATATCCTTCTAAGCATGCCCCCTTCTAACATTTGGATGAGACTAATCTTTTTTAAAGAAAGCATAATATTAGGGCAGTTAAATATGTTATCAAATTCTCATTCCATCTTGTGATTGTAAATGG
>ML776664.1:1031926-1045379 GCA_009831015.1 Picea engelmannii
TCATGTTATTAATAGGTACAATTCTTAGTCACTTGTTAGAGGGTGAGTGTAAGTGAATAATGCTATCTTTTCATGGTGGTTTAGTGGATGTTGATTTAAATGGATGTTCTATCTTGATGGTTTAGTGGAAGTTGACTCAGAGGGCTGATTTGAGGTACTTCACAACAAATTATAGTGGATGTTTTCTTATAAAGATGATTAAAGAGGTATTTTGCAAGTAATTTGAATACATTGTAAGAAAATGGAATGTAGTAAATAGAATTAGCTTCTAGAATATATCGTTCTTATTTATAGAAGGTTTGTATGGTCATAGGAGCCATATGAGGTTTTCCATACTATATATGGTTCTTGATATCCTTCCCATTGTCTAAGGATAAATTTTAATGTCTTAAGGAATAAAACTTACTTCCATGGTTCATGGACCATGCATAGGGTCTGAAACGACCACCCAAGGAATGCAAAGAGAAACTTTATCCCAAAAATGTGATATGGAAGCCAATAAGAGGATTAGCACACTAGGAATTGGTATTAGGGTCCTAACTATGGTCCAAGGATGGACACTACCATCTCATGGCCTAAAAGATACTTTTAAGTCTCATGGACCATGCATAGAGACCCCGTAAAGGGAATCATTAGCACCCGAGCATAACATGGGCACCATTATGAGATTTGATGCATTAAAGATGGGTGTCAAGGCCCTACAAAGTAAATGGTTATCTTACAAGTGTAATATGTGCACCATTTCAAGGTTGTTTGTACCAAGTTTGGTTCTCAAGGCCTTAGAGAACTTTTTGAGAGTAAAAACAATGGTTTTAAATGTTGGTTGGTTCCTTTTTATTTTTTAGAAACTAGAAAAAATGTGTAGAAATGACAAAATTTTATAAGAAGAAAAAAGTAGATCTCTTGAGATCTTTCCAATGGTAAAAAAAGAAGAAAAATGGATGTAAGGGTAAAAATTCATAACAAAATTATCATCCTCGAGGGGCTAAATTGTGAAAGGGGTCTAATGTGTTACAAAATTCGCACACATTATTAACACATGGGCATTCTATAATGCATGCATGTTATTTGAAATTGAATATTTTTTGGTGAGAGCATTTTTATTCACTTACATGATTGCTATCTTGGTTTCTTAAATTTGACATGATTGCCATAGTGGTTCAATATGAAAAAACAACAAAACCTTCATTTCTTTAAATACCTTTGAATATCATTAATTTTCATGTTATTTTTAAATAGGCTACACAAATCCATCAATAATGAAACTTCAAACATACATATTTGAATTTGCATGTTCGAAATATATGATTCAAAAAAAATATTAATGTTCATTGTTTTTTATTTATTTTTCTTGGTATACATAATAATTTTGAAATCTGAGGTCCTTTCTTCCCCCTAGAAATTTATATGGCTTACTCATTTTAATAAAAAATTATATGATGAATTACTATAAACCAAGATCTACAATCTTAAAAACAAGGTTTATTGTAGATCTACAAGCACTATAGAAAAACATAGGTTTTCATTAAAGGCCAATTAAAATTATAGAAAAATAGATAAATAGATGTCATTGTTGTTTCTCCTCCACCTCCAAAAGAATTGTTGTGGTGGATGGTAAGAGAATGATGTATTTTCTTGGAGATGATTATACTCTGAGGGAAATTGGAGAGGCAAGCAGTGCATTGCTAGTCTGCAATTGAATAGCAACAAAAATTATACCCTTTCCTCAACTTTCTCCTTTAATTAACTATCAACAGATTACTACAAACTTATGAGTTGTTTTCCTCGTTATGCACCTATCTACTTGTTAGGGCTTGTAATATCCTAAGTCTCACTCTTTTACTAGATAAGGGATAATTAATCATTAAAAAAAAAACCATAACTAAAAATTAAACTAAGTAAAACCATAACTAAAAATTAAACTAAGTAAAGAATGTTGGAAATGAATAATCGTTTATCTAATATATCACATTGGGAAACTATAACATGTTTTAAAATAGAACATTGCTAAAGAAATCATTACACAAGGAAATTAAAAGATTAATATAAAATATATAGAAATGAAAAAAATATATATATCAGGTTCAATCATCACATGTACTATTGGCGATAGGTAAAAATTAATGGCAAAATTTTGATACGTTGATACCATATTTAAAAATAATATAATATTTCAAAATAATATATAATTAGTAAATGATAAAATTCAATATGGATTCAAACACATAACTCAGCTAAAAAAATCATCAAAATAAATCTTAAAACCTTTCAAATAAGATGGGAACACCCATGGCTTGGCCACAGGGCTACCCCCTCCACAGCCAAGTCACAGTCTAGTGGACTGTGACTTGGCCGCGAGGGCCTAGCCCCATGTCCAAGCCAATGGCATGCCAACAATACTAGTAAATTACACCAACAAACAAATGAAACTATTCATATATTCCATTATTTCTTAATTTGTGAATTCAGCTGAGCTCGGCACGCCAACTAAAATTAATATTAATTACGCCGAAAGGTGTATACCTATTGGAAACTTCCACACTAATCACTCTTTTAATGATGAAGTCAGAATGGATGAACATGATTTATTTAATAGATAATATTATTCATCGTCAGATATGTTGAATGGTTTTGAGGTGATATGGTATTGTCCTGGCAACTCCAAATACAAGTGTTAGTCATTAGTAAGTGTAATTAACCATTTTTATGATAACCTTTTCCTTTCTAACGTTTCACTTTCTTCCAATTTCTATTCTTGTACTGTATGTGTTGGTAGATTGTTGATGGTAGATTGGAAATTGTTTCTATTCCTATACTGTAACGTTTCACTTTCTTCCAATTTCTATTCATGTACTGTGTGCATTGGCAGATTGATCATGGTAGATCGAAAATTGTTTTATTTCTATACTGTATGCGTTGGTAGATTGTTCATTCATGTACTATATCCATTGGGAGATTATTCATGGTAGATCGAAAATTCTTGCCATTTATATTTCTCTACTATATGCAATTTCTTGCTATTGTTATTTCTATTTCTCTAAGTTACACCACCTTGCAATTTGGCGATGGACATGCCAATGGAAATTTTCATTCAGATTGTTGAAATTTGGGGTAATTGGATGCCTCGTTGTTATACATCTGAGTTGGAGGGAAAATGCATACAGTAAAAACAAATATGATTGTTATTTTGGGTTTACTTTTTTTCTAATTTTAGTTGTTATTGAATCTATTTTCCATACAGTAAAAATAAATGGGATTGTTATTTTGGGTTTACTTTTTTTCTAATTTTAGTTGTTATTGAATTTGTTTTCTCTTGTGTTGCAGTTGTGAGGAAATAAGAAGAACAAATGTTCAATAGCATAGCTGCAGTAAGGTGAAAGTGGACTCAACCCAACTAGAGGAGCATAGTAAGGTTTCCATTCATCAGAAAATAGACCACAAAAGTCTGTTGCATAGCTATGCCCTCTATCAGGTTAATCTCATCTCCACTAGTGATTAAATGAATGGTGTCGATCAAGACAGGGTCATTAATCATTAGTAAACTTGAATGGATCAAATTATTTACTGCATCATTTGTTGGCTCAATTATTTACTGAACTAAGAATTTTCATGGATCTTGCATCAACTAGAGTTTTCTTTAACTTACTGCCTGGGTAATTTTATCAGCCGAAACTTTTCGGCATACAACAACCACGAGTTTGGGGTTGTGCTAGTATTAAATACTACAACTAAAACGAAAAAATTACATAAAAAAATACTACAACAATACATAAAAAAAATTACATAAAACTATTAAATACTACAAATTGCAGATTTCCATAAGGAGAATTGGAGATTTTTAACCATGAAAAAACTGTAATCTCAATTATTGAGTCTATCCGAGTTTGTTGTTCACCATTTCCATCTGAATATAGATTTATATTTGTGAAAAATTATGCAGGGGATATCGAACACAGTTTAGTGTGTGGTACACATCTAGCTTGCTTGTACACAAGGTGTAAAATGGAAATAGAGAAGAAAATTTAAATATATATACATGGAATTTGAAAAACATAAACACTATATTACATAGTAACTCTTTCATATTTACTGAAAAATATTTACTTATCATTTATGGATCTTGAAATTGTTTTTTTACATAAATATTTCTCTATTCTTATGCTTACTAAGCTACACAGAACAACACTTTACTGTCCATGAAAAAATTACATAAAACTACTAAATACTACAACAATACATAAAAAAAAAATTACAACTAAAACTAAATACAATAGGGTACCTAGAGCTCATCATGCCAACGATGCCAACCGCCAACACAGACCTCTGAAACGCTCGCCTACCGCCAACACAGACCTCTGAAACGCTTGCCTACCGCCAACACAGACCTATGAAATGATGCCAACCACCAACACAGACCTCTGAAACGCTCATGCTCACAGACGCAATGCTCACAGATGCAACACTCACAGACGCAACGTTCATGCTCATCGACCTTTGACATGCTCACAGACACAATGCTCATGATTACAGATGCTCAGATAGAAACACCGAAAAAGTTCAAAAACTAAACAAATTCGATGTGTCGTTGATATATAAATCATCTTTTGGCCGAAAGATAGTTCTTCCAAAAACTCTTTCGGCCGAAAAATAGTTTGGCCGAACTATCTTCCGGCTGAAAAAGTGTTCGACCCGAATATCTTTCGACCGAAAACATATTGCCGGATGGAAAATATCTTTCTGACTAAATATTTACATGCAAATCAAGGGTGTCGTTAATGCACCGTTCGATTTGACATTTCACTCTTCGGCCGAAAACTAGTTCGTCCAAAAAAATTAACTTTCGACCGAAAAATAATATTAGTTCGGCCGAAAAATTTGTTTTCGGAATTTTGGAGATTTGATTGTTACAAAAGTGTTACCCACCTCCATGATTTCACCGCGTGGCTATCCACAGTCGCAGGGTTGAACCCGCTTCCATACCATATGTAACGACCCCACTGTTATGACAACAAAAGCAACATACAACAAGCAATTTGTTTTTTAAGATGTGTTAGGAAATTAAAACATCACAATAGATAGTGACATCACTGACACTTCATTCACGTATAATAACGAAAATTATTAAATAAATAACATGTCTCGAAGATCAACGTCGAGCGGGGAGGGAGCCTAGGGAGAGGGGCTTACTATAATGGGATTTGTCAAAAGTCACTTATGTTGGCGTTGCTGCTAGTCATACTGCTACTAGATTTGGATCTTCTATTTATATGTAACCATAAACGGCTTAACCGACTACTTTTTCTGGGATATCCTCTCCTTTTACTAGATTTTGTTAGTCAAGGACAATAGTATGAGAAATCAGAACATAAGTAGTATGTCAGAATGCATGAAATAAATGTCGCGGGGGGTGTATGTGGGAGGTGATTACACCAAGTACGACACAAGGCTAACTCATCATCACCATAAACCATGATATGAATAGTGATGTATTAACACACTAATTATACATTTCAACACATGTGCATTCTACAATAATTATCAATGCATAATTATTAGTACAAATCTTAAACCTTCAACGCATCTCAAGGTGTAATAGAATTCTAAGAAAAACAACTCCTGTAACATAAAATTACATGGCGCGGGATAACTTAGATACTAAATCAGTCCAACAATGACATAAGCCAAGGTGCACATAATCCACTTATTAAATTTTAAGGTGAAAACATAAATCCACTTAACTTCTAGGTGCGTGATTAAATCAATCGTCAAATTATAGTAATCAATGCCATTTCAAGGTAATCATGTGATCCATTTGATAGATGAACCTAAATGCTTATCAATCACTGTGCGCACAAAATTCAATCATAAGGATCTCATACAACAACATTGTGACTAGCGCGTTAGTAAACTAAGGTGTAAACACTTACACTTCGACTTAGTCCATGATATAAGAAATCCTAACACCTATTCATCAATATGATCCAAGGTGCAAGATAAACAAATTCTAATCCATTATTCATGACATGAAATCCATAAGCGCAGGAATTCTGAGGTCTAAACCAAATCGAAATTCTTAATCATGCATGTATCAACAATAAAGGATGCAAGAACAAACAACCTTGTCATAATCACACGTCAACTTGTTAATGGTGCAAGAGTAGTTCTCATCGTTATTCCATGGCGCAAAGGTAAAAAATTTGAAACCAATCACACTATCACCTAATCAACATTAATAAAAGGCACAAGTGTCTAACTACCATAGAAATTAACATCAATGAATTTGCAATAAATAGCAATCAGAATTCAACATCAATAAAAGACATCAATTATAACCCTATCCAACAATCTAACTTGTTATGGCACATTCTGATAATCCAAGGTCAAGTCATGATGGCTCCATGCCTTCAATCATTGTTATAATTATACCAATCCAAAATAAAATAATGAATTGATTAATGATCATATCCATTTCCTATCATCTTAAATATATTATTCCATAGAAATTTCATGTTCAACATTATTATTATGATATTATGAATAAATGATTATTACCGAATGTGCCATTATTACTATAAGTACAAGGAATAAGAATTTACCAATAACGAATAAGTACATTACCATGCAACTCTAGATTCTATTGTGACAAAGGGATTTAGGGGATAATAATAACACGTGGTCGGATTTCTCAAGACACAAAATCTTAACTCTCCAATTTATAACACCTGTCATCTTTAATTAAAGTTACGAAAAAAAAGGGATAGTGAACTACCATCTGTACACTAACGCCCAATAAATTTCTCTACTATGGTGATTAGCCAATTAATTATCCCCACGATTAAGATTTAGGAACACTGATATTCCAGGTAGATTCCTTTTAAAGGAAAAATGTAAGGTTTCTTCATTCCTGAGAAGTTCCAATCGTAGATAAGTGATTAGGTACCTCATTGATTAGGTAAGGGGCAGAGGAGAGTCCAAAAGTCTCTGATGGAAAAATCAACAGGGTGCAGGTGAAAAACTTGGCTCTTTTTACAACATGCATGCCCCAATGAGAGTATCAATCATTCCTGAACCAAATAGTCCGAGCAATTCCTTCTCGAACATATCATTGTAATCTCAGAGATGATTTATTTTGGGAAAAATCGTGGTCGATAATTTAGAAATTAATGTTGAAATAAAATGGTGTAACAGTTAAGTCATATCCTTCGTAAAGGTAGCTACAATGAACTTTCCCAAAAGTCAGTCCCTTGAGACACTCATTAAAGGATAGATATTTGTTTTATGTTTTAAAAAAATATATCTTAATCAAATCAGTGGAAGGACCAGTCCTTGGTTACTACTCTGTGGATGGAGCTGAAATTCGTAACTCAACCTCCCTTTAATGACAAAAGAATCAAAAGCTTTAGGGAGGGAAGGAAACATTCAATCCAGTCTGAGAAAAAATTATTTTTTATGCAGAAAAAAAAATGAAGGAATTAAATAGTCTTGGTGGTCGTGAACCGTAGCGGTATAGTGGGGAGCATGACTATCAGTCCCCATGCTTCTCACGGATAGTCTTTCCCAACAAGGAATAAAGAAAATAAAATCTTAGGGACATGAACCACCCAGAACTCGTAAAACATGCTTGTTAAGATCGTGAATTGGAAAGGGAGAGATGAAGGGAGAGATGGACAGGAAAAATGTGGAGTGAAGAGGAAGAATTCCGTTGAGTGGAAGTGCAAGGAAACGTTGAGGGTTAAGACAAAAACATGCTGAGTGAATGTTGAAATTCAAGGGAACTACAAGCTGGGAAAAACTTTGAACGCATAGGTCACCAACCAAATCATCGAGGAGGGACGAGTAAATTCTCCAGGAGAATCTCTCTAAGTGCTAGGTGAAATACCTAGCAAACGTAGAGGAAAAATAAGGGAAAAATTTCAGGAGGGAGCTCAAGTTGGGATAAAGTTTGGTCTCTATACATAGAGAGGAACACGGAATTTACATATAATTTGTACATCCAAAGCAATAGAAATCCACTTGGAATGTTCTCAGGCAAAGCCTACGCACCAGTCACATGCCTAGGGATGGAAGCCCGCGAAATTCGTTGAGAAGGAAAAAATTCTTTTCGGAGTGACGACAAATGAAAGGACTTCCACTAAAACTAAAAAAGGGCCTAACTATTGAAGGTACTTCAATTCACAACGCAAGACAATATCCCAACATGCATGGCAATTGTTTTTATATAACTCAGAGGAAATATCATTATGGAGGGTACAATTTGGATAAATCGCAAGGGCGAGGAAAGGAAAAAGGTGCTAAGAGATAATGATTTAACACTGAGAGCATATACAGGCCACATAGTTCTGATCTGTTCGAAGCAGGGAACTTGAAGCAATACATGTTGGGCTAGAATGGGAAGACATAGAGATATAAAACATAAAATGCAGAAAACAAATACGTTGAGGTTACAAATCCAAACAGACTAGCTAGATCCACAACCTCTATCAATCCATCATTCCTAATCCAAAATCGAACATGACAACTTTATTTTTAGTATGCGTGCATGATCTAACTACCGAAATAAACATTAATCAACACCAATCAAGGCACATATTTGGTCTTACCCACTTAATTTAACATAAATCATTCTTATGAAAGCACATACAAAATCTAATTATTTAAACATGGCCTAATCCATACACAAATTTTAAACTAATTTACCAATGCAAAATTTTACACATGCATACCGTAACCGATGGATGGACTTGTTGATGTTCTTCAACAACTAGAAATCCTCATAAATCTCGCTTTCTAATCGTTAATACCTCATCGGTACCTCCCATCTAACGCTCAGGCTATTCTTCTTCCCCTTGAGCCCCCCGAGACACAAAAGGGCCACGCACACAAACCAAAGAAATATAGCTCCCAACTCACCTCGCAAGGTGAATCTACCACTCTCTAACCGAGTTGGGTATCCCAACTCCCACAAGAAAAATCAGTCAAGAAAAATATCGATAGTGTAACCTTATGCCTCTGAGTCGTGATCCATTCCCCTCCTCTGTCATTTATTTCATAGAGTTCTCTTTATGACTGGTTGCCAAAATGCACATTAAATTATTTTTATTAAATTTTTATTAGGAAGAATCTCCCCAGTACACTTGTCACCCGATCCCTTAGTTGCACCAAAATTTCATTTAATTAATTAATTTAATTTTTCAATTTCCCTCACCCACCTAAAAGCGTTTCTAAAACCACTCCTCTATGTCCCTTTATTCCCTCACATTCCCTTGATGACTGCCATCTTTCTTAAATCTTAGTTGAGTTCATTTTAGGAAAGTTCTCTAATACTAGATTCCTTCTATGTTCCACATTTCTTTTGCATTTCTATTCCTCTTTTTATCTAAGTTTGAATCTAGCAAGTTTTGCACATACACAACAATTAAATTTTTAGATAATTTAATCCTCCTTTAAATTATAAATTTAATTATCCCCCTTTTCTTTTCTTCANTAATTTTTTAATTAATTTTTGTAGTCCTCTTGTCCTACTTAGACCTAGGCTTCAAATTCAACTAGGCTTAGAAATTTTTTAAGGGAAAGGTTATAATTTAATAAACTTTACTTAGACAAATTAATTTAAGGTTGAACATGTCAATGTAAGATATTGTTTTCTAGGAACCTAGGTTCATTGACTCACCTATTTTTAAATGTCATGACGTGCCCTTCAAGATGCACTACGTGCTCCTAGGGTGCCACTAGCCTTTGAATCTTCATGAGCGACTGTCTCGGTTTTCCCTCACGACATCGTGGATCTCTCGAACTAGGTAATCGTTAACCTATAGTTCGAACCACAATAGGAGTGCTAGTAGGTTGTGGCGGGGTTGCTGCCACACCTCTCCCTCAATATCTCTGGTTGGCATGCATGACCCCTTTACTCCAAATGTGAGTATGATTAACAAACTATCGTCAAACTGCATCCATCAACAAGACATGTCAGCGATCCAAAATCAACATCATAATATAACAGTCATATGTCACATTGGCAATAATAGAAATACACAAACCATAAACAGTCCACTCCCTGACTCGATCTGGAGTCCAAGGAGTTCCATTGATGCCATCGTCATCCTCAATCAATCCAATGTCCTTAACACTCAGAAGAATCCAGTCAATAGCACATGTCGACACAAATATAATCAAATAACATATCATCATATCCACAACATCATCATAATCCATAAGAGAAACAATCAATCTATAAGGAACCGGATCACTTGCATGCAAGTGTCCTCAAAGAATAAGTTCAATCAGGTGTGCGCAAGAGAAAGTGTTACATAATTGAAGAAAGGACATGTGTCCCTCCTAAAAGAATAATATAATCATATAACATAAATCAATAGCATGCACTCACTTAATGGATAACACTCTGAAAAATTATAAAGTGCATTAATTAATTTAAGAAATGATACTATGGTGAAATTAAAATTAACTAATCATCAAGTGAAATGGTGAAATGAATTTAGAAATAATGAAAAAAATCAAAACATACATTATAAGTTGAAGTCATGTACTTTGTTTGGGTATGTGTGATTTATCTATTAGTATTATCACATTAAAAAAATATAATATTAAGAAATATAAAATGTGAAAAAAATGCTCAACTTATAAAAATAAAAAACCAATTAGAAAAAAAAAGATAAAATATTGAGATTCATCATTATGTAAATATTTGTAATTTACTACATTCTTATTATTAGAATGATACTTTTTATATTAAACATATTTATCATGTAACTCATTAACTATACGTTTGATTCATACTCTCTATATTCTCAACAAACTAATGTAACTGAGGTGAAAACCTTTAACCTTTCCTAAAGTTTAAAGATTGGTCTATGTTGGTCATAAGCTCAATTGGAATTGTAAATGATAAATGAAGGGTGTGAAGCTTATTATAGACTTGAAAAAAAGTGTAAATTAGCACACCTTTGGGTGTGGGATAATAAGAAAATCCTCTTTGATACTCTCGTCACTCATTTTATCTTACAGGGACATGAAGTTTGGGGATGCAATATGTCTAGAGAATCCTTGAGAAATATAGAGCATATTTAAAATACTTTTCTAACTTATAATATCAAAATTAAATGTAATACACCACATTGAGTGCAAAACTATGATTAGGTACTTAATATAAAAGAACAAGATGGACAACATAGATGACAGGAGACTCCTAAAAATTGCTTCAAACTCCAGCTAGCTACTCAAGCTAAGGTGGCATCAAGTTGTGAATCCTTTACTAAATCATTGGGAAATAGAACAAGATGTCAATCATTGGGGAATACAGAAAGATGCCAAGATGTCAATTTGCTTGTTTCTAAATTTAAAGAGAATCTACAATGTAATAAAGAATTAGAAGATAAAAGGAAGCTAATATACTACAAGGTGGAAGTCAATCTTAATCTAGAAGATCAAAAGTAAAGAAAATAATAAAATCAACATTCCTAGATATGAACCAACTCCCATGAGCTACATATATAAAGTGGTCGTTTGATAATTCTCGAAACACCAAGCGACCCAACAATCTGTCATATTTGTGACACTAAGAGGGTTGAAGATGAAAATCACTTTCTCCTAGAATACCCCAATTAACATCACATTTTCAGACCTTCCTAATCCTGTAAGTCAACAAAACTATGGTGATCTTGAAATGCTTCTCACAATTGCAGACCTTCTGATCCCCTAAGTTAACAAAACTATGGTGATCTTGGAATGATTCTCCCTATATTTTTTTGGCACATAAAATTACATGGCACAATAGAACTTATATACAAAATCAATCCAGCAACAACATAAGCCAAGGTGCACATAATCCACTTATTAAATTTTAAGGTGCGAACATAGATCCACTTAACTTCTAGGCACGCGATTAAATCAATCATCAAATTACAATAATCAACATCATTTCAAGGTAAGCATGTGACCCATTTTCTAGATGAACCTAAACACTTATCAATCATTGTGCGCACAAAATTCAATCATCAAGATCTCATACAACAACATTGTGACCAATGCGTTAGTAAACTAAGGTGTAAACACTTCCACTTCGACTTCATCAACATGATCCGAGGTGTAAGATAAAAAAATTATAATCCATTATTCATGACATGAAATCCATAAGCGTAAGATGTCTAAGGTCTAAACCAAATCCAAATTCTTAATCATGTCTGTATAAACAATAAAGGATGCAAGAACAAACAATCTTGTCATAATCATATGTCAACCTGTTAATGGTGCAAGAGTAGTTCACATCCTTATTCCATGATGCAAAGGTAAAAAATTCAAGACCAGTCACACTATCACCTAATCGACATTAATAAAGGGCGCAAGCATCTAACTACCATAGAAATTAACATCAATGAATTCACAATAAATAGAAATCGGAATTCAACGTCAATAAAAGGCATCAATTATAACCCTATCCAAAAATCTAACTCGTTAAGACACATTCTAATAATCCAGGGTCAAGTCATGATGACTCCATGCCCTCAATCATCGTTATAATTATACCAATCCAAAATAAAATAATACATTGATTAATGATCACATCCATTTCTTGTCATCTTAAATATATTATTCCATAGAAAATTTCATGTTCAACATTATTATTATGATACTATGAATAAATAATTATTACCCAATGTACCATTATTACTATAAGTACAAAGAATAAGAATTTACCAATAACGAATAAGTACATTACCTTGAAACTCTATATTCTATTATGACAAAGGGATTTAGGGGATAATAACGGATAGTGAACTACCATCTGTACACAACGCCCAATAAATATCTTCAGTATGGTGATTAGCGAATTAATTATCCTCGCGTTTAAGATTTAGGAACATTGATATTCCAGGTAGACTCCTTTTAAAGGAAAAATGGAAGGTTTCTTCGTTGTTGAGAAGTTCCAGGCATAGCTAAGCGTCTGGGTACCTCACGATTAGGTAAGGGGCAGAGGAGAGTCCAAAAATTGCTGACGGAAAAATAAACAGAGTGCAGGCAAAAAAGTTGGCTCTTTTTACAACATGCATGCCCCAATGAGAGTACCGGGCATTCCATAAACAAATAGTCCAAGCAATTCCTTCTCAAACATATCGCTGCAATCTCGGACATGATTTGTTTTGGGAAAAAGAGAGGTCGATAATTTAGAAATTAATGCTGAAATAAAATGGTGTAACAATTAAGTCATATCCTTCATAAAGGTATCTACAATGAGGTTTCCCAAAATTCGGTCACCTAAGACACTCATTAAAGGACATAAATGTGTTTTATGTTTAAAAAAAAAATGAGCTTAATCGAATCATTGGAAGGACCAGTCCTTGGTTACTACTCTGTCGATGGAGCAGAAATTTCTAACTCAACCTCCCTTTAATGACAAAGAAATCAGAAGCTTTGGGGAGGGAAGGGAACATTCAATCTG
>ML776664.1:1062712-1089667 GCA_009831015.1 Picea engelmannii
TTCGTCTTAACATATGAGGAAGATTCGTAAGTATGCTTAAGATTTTATGATGAACCCTTATATATTATACATGTGTCCATGCAACATACACTTGCTTTTTTTTAAAAGTAAAGAGAAAATATGATTATGGCATCATCATTTTCCTCCTCACCTTCAATAACATGATAACAGTGTTTAAATACGACTCTTTCAACATGGAACGAAACATGGTAAATTAAGATTTTAAAATAATATGTTAAAGTCAAAAGTATGTTACAAAATTATTTTTTATTTAAAATATATATATATATATAATTGAGTGATGAAATTGTTTTTCAAACCTGCACGGTAACATCTTTAGACTTATAAGAAACCCTTATTAGGAAATTTATTTTAAACATTTCGACATTTTAGAGAGGGGAATTGGAATGAAACTTTACAAATTGTGCCGGTGTGGTTTTAAGAGCTTGGGAATGATTTGGAAGCTGTTAGGTAAAAAATAAGGAGAAATGAGTTTTCAAAAATGAAAACGTGTACAAACTAAATATACATTTCAAATAAATTATTTTATATTTATATCATATCTATATGGGAGTTATGTTTGTGGTAAATCTCATTAAAAAGGAAGAAATTGTCCTTGACCTTGAGGCCTTTGTTGAAAAGGGGTAATTCAATCAAAACACTATAAAAGCCATGAAGATAGTCTACTTGCTTTATAGGGTTCTAGGAACATCTAAATCTATAATGATTGTACCCATTTCTTTTTGTGTGGGTTAGTATCTCTATAGTTTGAAGATTCCTAAGGTCAATACAAACCCAAAGCTAAATTGCTCATCTATTTCTCAAACCATGCATAAAATGTGTGAGAGAGGGGATGTTAGAGAATAATTAATTTTCATAGATCTAAGGATAGTAAGAATTATGTTACCTTCTCCATATCTTACTTAAGAATCTCAAGAGACATCCAAAATGTTGCTCCAAGAATTAAGATTCAAATTATCCATCTCATTGTTCTTGGGCTTGTGATGAGGCATAGGGAAAGATATCTAAGGAGCATTCTAAAATATCTTACACTTACAACCTCATCACATTGATGTCAATGTTCCTAGAAACAATGAGAAGTGTTATAAATAAAGATACATAAAATTGAAGAAAGGTGAATAATTAGAATAGTAAGGAATTGATGATGTAGAAAATTAAACAAATGGAATCACAATTCTCATTATTGTAATTCCAATTTTAAGTTTTATTATGTTCCACACACCCTAAATAGTTTAGAGTGATAACCTTGTGTAATTCATCTACAAGCTTATCACAAAGGTAATCACCCTCTGACTCAAAACCATTATTTCTTTCATTATATCTTATCTTCCGAATAATCAAGGCATGTAGAGGGTCGTCAAATCCTCAACAATGTTATTCTATCCCATGAGGTAATTCATTGATTAAGAACCACTTGCACCCAAAGCATGATTATTAAACTCGATTTTTCCAAAGCCTTCAATAAGATTAGCTGAAAATACATGCATTGGCTCCTCCTTGCATTTGGCTTCAGTGAAGAATGGGTAACCTGGGTCCTTAATCTCACATCCTCATCTTTTTTTTCTATCATAGTTAATGGTGCTCCTTCCAAAATCTTTTCACCTTCTCATGGAATCCATCAAGGCGACCACTTCTCCCCTTTCTCTTTGTAATCATGGCAGTGAAGAATGGGTCACTTGGATCCTTAATCTCACATCCTCTTCTTTCTTTTCTATCCTAGTTAATGGTGTTCCCTCCAAAATCTTTCCAAAATCTTTTCACCCTCTCATGGAATCCATAAGGAGACCCCTTCTCCCCCTTTCTCTTTGTAATCATGGCATAAGGACTAAGTCGATATATGAAGGATGTGATAGAGGAAGGTTCCTAAAGGACCTCCCCCCTCATGTTATGCATTCCCCCATTTCTCATAATCACCAGGAATAAGTCGATATATTAAGGATGTGATAGAGGAAGGTTCCTAAAGAGCCTCCCCCTTCATGTTATGCATTCCCCCATTTCTCATAGTCATCATGATGAAGCGTGCCCCCACACCCAGAGAAGCCCACAAAATCATTAGTATCCTCAAGGACTTTAGTGATGCTTCTGTTACCACTCCATTTCCCATTGTCATCATGATGATGTGTGCCCCCACAGCCAGAGAAGCCCACAAAATCAACTTTAGTGATGCTTCTGTTACCACTGTTAACAAGGAAAAATCTCATATTTTCTTTTTCAGCATCCCAAGAGCTGTCGAAAATTACATTACCCTCATCTTGGGCTTCACCAAGAGCTCCCTTCCATCCAAATATCTAGGAATCCATCTCATAGATAACTCTCTTCGCAACAACCTCTGGAAAAACCTTATAACTTCCATTGAAAAGCGCCTTAGCTCCTGGACCTTAACAGGATTTGACCATTGATCCCCAGATTCCTGGTTTGGCAAACTTGGAAGGAATGGAATCGCAGAATTTTTCATTCAGAACGACTATCAGGGGAATTAATCTGGTCCAAAATTCAAGATAACATTCAAGAATCGATTCGGCTTCAGAAATGGACGGCAGAGGATTTTTCTGGCGATCCAGTAGAGGCATATCCCAACCTGGAGACGAACGCTTAGACTGCCCGACTAATGGAGGAACAACTGCAATTAATTTTCGACATTCACAGTGAACAAGTCGATCAAAGATTCAGAATGGAGAGGCTGGAACACAAGGTTGACTTGCTGCTTGACCTCTGCTCTGGGCCTCAGCAAGGCCAGTGTCTCCAGGAGATCCTTAACACAGTGCCCCGGGAACATCCAGACCGACTACTCGGCCTCCTGCTCAGCGAAATGATCCCATTATGGTCTTTTTTGCATTCTCACGTTCCTTGTTTTGTTTTACGGTTAGTATCTGGCTCAATGTCAGAACAGACAACAGGGCAAGAGGGCAATTACTCTTCTATATCGATCCTGTGTTTGTGTTTGTTTCCTTTGTAGAGCTTAAGAATAGAATCAATGTTTTGCTCCTAATATTTTCTRGACTTTGAAAGTAATACCAAATCTAACTTAAAAATATAAAAAAAGAACATTCAGGTTCTTTATTCTTTATTGTATCACTTTGCAAAATTTTATGGAGTTATAGTTAATATTGGAATAGAGAAAAATAATTTTTTGAAGGCCTTTTAAAATATTTAATAAATAGTTTTTAAATTGAAGTTAAATTGAAGTCTCAATTTGGGAATGTTACCTTGTATAGTATTATTCCTCCATATTATAATAATAATAATAATAATAATCTATTTTTAAGGTCACGGCCAAGCCAACACACCTACAAAGGTATACATACCCTACCCCCATCTGGATTTGAACCTGTAACCTCTTAAGAGGAAACACATGTTCTTAACCATTAGGCCCACTCARGCTATATCCAAGTACAAATTCAGCCCAAATTCAACCCACGGAAAAGCTATTACATTTTACATATACATGTATTATGCTGGAGTACGATTTGCAGCGTTTTGGTTTGTATTTGTGGGAGTACTACACTCCATATTTATAYTGSTATTTCAATTACCTCCAATAGTACTTTGGTTAGGCGATATATCTTAGAAAGAGTTACTTGAATCTTCTTTACACACATGTGGTTCAAGGGGACTTCCATTTTCCAATGTTTAGTATATGGGTTTTGTGGAGCAAACATTCAAAACCAAAAAAAATAAAAAAATATATATGTATAATATTTCAGTTTATGAATTTTAAAATTAAAGTTAAGTAATATTTACTGACAAAATTAAGCTTATGATAATCAAATTGAAAAAGATTATTTTGGACATTTTTTTTTGTATAAGACAACAATAACTTGGAGGAGGTTTCTTCATACAATTATCTTAGAATAGATATTCATCATAAGCTCAATTGGAACTATAGTCTCCAAAACAAAATGATAAATGAAGGGTGGAAAGCTTATTATGGACTTGAAAACAAGTGTAAATTAACATCCCTTTGGCTATAGGATAAGGAAAATCTCATCTTTGATGCCCTCTTGACTCCTTGTTATCTTATACACACATAAAGTTTGGGGATGCAATATGTCTATAGAATCTAGTAGAAAGATAGAGCCTATCCAAAAGAATTTATAACTTATAATTTCAAAATTAAAGGTAATACACCATATCCTGTCCTCCTAGAAGCGAGCCTCACCCCCATTGAGTGCAAACAAAAACATGATTAGGTACTTAATGTAAAAGAACTAGATAAACAACATGGACGACAAGAGTCTCCCAAAAATTGCTTCAAACTCGAACCAAAACTACCAATGGCTCAAGATAAGGTGGCATCATGATGCGCTAAATCATTGGGAAATACATGAAAATGTCAATAATTGGGGAATACATGAAGATCTCAATGTACAATAATGTTAAAAATATTATTAAGGATTTATAAGATAAAGGAAGATGGGAGACTGCAAGGAGGTGGTCAACCCTAATCTAGAAGTTCAAAAGTAACTCCCAGTTATGACTAGTGCAAATAATAAAATCAAAGTTGTTAAATTACAAACTAACTCCCATGAGCTACATAGCGAATCTAGGCATTGGACAATTCCCAAAACACCCTAGGACTTAAGAACTTGTCATTTTTGTGACACTAAAAGGGTTGAAGATGAAAAATTATTTTTCCTAGAGTGCCCTACTTATACCCAAATATGATCCACAATTTCAAAAGATCTGTCACATTAGAAACCTTCCTAATCTTCAATAAACCAATTTTGATTTCAATAGACATTTATCATCATCATCAAAATTCTTATATAACAAAATAGAACAAGATATATCCAATTTTAATATTTTATATAAAAAAAATTATACTTATCTGAACAGAGCACCGGGTCTTCCACTGAGATTTCGATGTATCTTTCTATAAATCCAAGAGATCGACTACACATTCAACAACTGTCCTATGTGAGAGGAAAGGTCGTACGTCAATATCAATGGCATAGGAATGATAGAAATGCGTTTAATAAATGACGAAAGTATTTGTAGGATGGAAGCAAGTTGCATACATATTATTAGCATATCCCCGAAGCGGGGAAAAGGAAATGCCAAAAAAAACCAGGTAACATATGTTTTATGATCATCATATTTAGTGATAGAAAAAACAATGAAACAAGTGAAATAGATATCATCTAAAGTTATTTGTTACTCGAGATTAAATCATAATTTGTTATGAAAATGAAATAAAACAAAAAACTTTTATTGTCATCATTGATTCCTAACATGTCTTGCATATTAGAAAAGATTTCACAAACAATTTGATATAGATTCTCAAGAAAAGAGATAATAAGTGTTAGAAAATTCTCACTTATGTTTCACAACCCAAAGGGGTTGAAATGGAAAACACCCTTCAAGCTAAATTACTTGATATTCTTACAATATTTTGGTGATTCCAGGGCACCATTACACAAATTCCTGTGAATTTCAACACCGAGAAACCTAAGGCTCTCGTAAACCCTAGTCACAGCATCAATTCTAGAATCCAACAAATAAATCGAGTATCGAAGACAAGGTAACATGTTCAAGCAAAGTATAATTTTTCACAAACCCTACAAGCCGTAACTTTGAAATGCATTCCTGGGGTTGTTCAGGGTTGCATAATTTTTCACAACTAAACATTGGGAAATATTTAAGTGTTGAACGTATTTGAAATGGAAAAGGAGTGAATGAAGAAGTGTACAAGTCTTGATTGTGACCTTGTGGAATTCCTTGTCTAGATCAATAATTGTAAACATGATATTACTATGATATGGATTTTTGAACCACAACATTCAATGACATTAGTTTAGTATAAATTTGACTATAGCCAATAGAGAGAATAACATCTTACCAGTAAAAAAATAACTCATTTCCATAAATAGAACTTATAATCCATAAAGTCGTTGTGTTTAAAGAAGTACATATAGGAGTGCATATATGATCCGAGAACACCAAGATGGTCAACTCTCACAAAAAAAATCAATAAAAGAACTCTCACTAAAAACAATTAAATTTAAACCCTACAGCTATAAACCTTCACAATTGCTTACAACGCTATACCAGAGAACACCACATACATGATATAAAAAAAGTTAGACGGAGTAAAATATTTATTTTGACTTAAAAGTCATATCGTCTAGCACTAATAGAATCATAAATCAATATTGATACAAGGAGAACATATAATAAGCATGTTAGAAATGATTAGTAGATTCAAAATTGGCAACACAATTTTTTTTAATGATTCTCGTTATAATTTTCATGAAAATTTTGCAAACAAAATAATTTAATTCCAATATTTTTATAAATATATAAATGCATTGCAAGTGAGACTGAAGGAAATACATTGTAGGATACACTTTCTCTATGGGAAAGGTCATGGTCTTACTAAGCTATATAGAAAGGTTGGTCTTGAAAGTTCTTACCTAAGCTAGCTCTCCTTAGGCAAGTAAGGTCCTAGTCTTGAGCTCTACTTAAGTAGGCAAGGTCTTGATCGTGTCGGTCTTATTTGAGTTTAGGTAAGGTCTTAGTCTTGAGTTCTTATAAGGTAGGTAAGGACTTGGTTTACCTAAGCTAGCTCTCCTTAGGCAAGTAAGGTCCTAGTCTTGAGCTCTACTTAAGTAGGCAAGGTCTTGATCGTGTCGGTCTTATTTGAGTTTAGGTAAGGTCTTAGTCTTGAGTTCTTATAAGGTAGGTAAGGACTTGGTCCCAAACACTTCTTAAGCATTTAAGGAACTCACTGTATCGGTCTTACTTGTGTGAGGGTAAGGTCCTTACTTGAGAAAAGTTAGCTTAGGAAAGACCAAGATGTGTCTAACAAGTTAATAATTTCTAATTAGAGCAATAATTCATGTCCACTTTCTTTTGTATGCCTTTGCTCCATTTTATTAAGTACATATATCTTAATGGGTTGGAACTAATGACAAGGAATGAGGAGTTTTCACCATTGAAACCAATATTCATGAGGGTTTAATGTAGACATGGAAGCCTCAAAAAATAATGGTCAAACATGTGATATATGCATAAAACTACATGCACATACATAAGTAGATGAGAGCCTACTTCCATGTTCTCATAAAAATCTTATTTACTCAGTACCTTAAGGTAGCCATAAAACATTGAGTGATCAAAGATGTAAAAGAAGTATAACACTATTCATGCACACACATGGACCAAAGGCCAGTCCATATTTTCATCAAAACCTACCAATTGCTTTTGTGAACATAGTTAATGACAAATGGTAACAATTTGGAGTTATCATTTTGAAAATTCATGTTTAAGTGTAGGTCTAGCCTAAAATTACAGAAAATAGCACCTTGTAAGTTATGAAGCCTCTCCGAGAGTGATTTTTGTTTAAAAATGCACAGTTCAACAAAGCTCAATTGTTTTCATTTGAGGGCATCCTTGAAACACCATAATTTATAAAAGTCTTATAAGGTCTTGACAGAAGGTTCAACCCAACAAAGCCATGATTAACACAGATTTGGTCATTTAAGGCCAATCCCATGAAAATAAGGTCCTTTACAATTGTGTACTCTCCCATATTTCAATCCCCTACATATCCTTCCTTTCCAGGAACATCATGTTTCCCCCAATAACCATCGAAGTTATCCTCTCCCCACCCTGCTTACCCACAAAGCTTTTCCTGAACACACTCCCGTTATCTTTTAGACCAAGTTCTCTATGACTCCAAAATAATGTCATTATATCCTAAAAAAAATCTTCTTACATCTCAGTCTGTACTGAAAACAAATGAAAAATACTTGAATGAGGGGACGATTCAATATTATAAAAATAGTAGACTGATTAAACGTCCTCTTTGACCGAGTTTAGTAAGAAAGAGACAAATCATGTCTGTAAGAAATGTATTATTAAATACATTAATCCACAAAAGGATGAAATCTTGGATGGGGGGACGATTCAGTATTATAAAAAGAGTAGACTCACTGAACATCCTCTTAAACTGAGTTTAGCAAGAAAGAGACAGATCATGTGTATAAGAAATGAATTATTGAATACATTTATCCACAAAAGAATTTCATGAAGTTAATGAGCCAAGAAAATCACTTATTAGATTTACTTCTAAATCCTTGAAATAGAATGATAAGCTTGAAAAGCAATATGGAAAACAATTCAAGGATTGCACTCAAAATAAGGAACCCTACAATATATTTTAGAATTCAAAAGAAAAAAAAAAACATACATAAAAACAATTATACCATATCAAAACCATTACAACAACTATTTTCCAGGTCAACCTTTGAATTACCATGAAAATCAGAGTGGGTATGTTGTCGTTGAACATGAGTTGCTACAATGTTTCGAGTTGCAACCTTGGTTTTAGCACAAGTAGTTAAACTCCTCTCTGGGTTTGAACATATAACCTTACGAGCACCAACATCTGGTAAAAGATTTGTAGCAATAATCTGAATTCGTTGACTATTTTTAGATTTTCACTAACTAAATTGCCTACAAATTATATGCTTTTTGTGCGGTGTTGAAACATAAACCCCATCTTCTATGATTTTTTCCTACTCGACTTGTGATAACAATATTGTAGTCAATTAACACATTTCAGTCTCCAAAAGAATTCATATAGATATATATTTTGTCAAAATTTCAGCACCTCATTTTCAATTGAAATGCAGGATAAAGGTCGATAATAAAGATTCAATCAGCGGATTCAAACAACTGATATAGACCCATAGCCTTAGAACAAGACTTCATGTGAAGAAATTTCAGCTCTATTCATGGTTTAAGGAAGAAAAAGGCCTCCACTGAGACTAAACATCGACAAATTATTTTGTTATTGTTAGATAAGCTCCCCTCCTACCCCGTTAAGTCACGAGAATCATCCTCCAACCTTTAGGATTTTACACCGAGATTTATTGAAGTCCTTATAAAAGCTAGGAAGAAGTAGTAAAAAGTTGTCTAAAGCTAACAAATTGTGCAAGGTTTTGTTGTTATCTTTAGACAACTATAAAATTCAAAGCAAAAATCTGTAAAAAGTTGTCTAAAGGTAACAAATTGTAGACAAATTTGTAAAAAGTTGTCTATAGGTAACAGACAAATTTGTAAAAAGTTGTCTAAAGGTAATAAATTGTGCAAGGTATTTCTTATCAACATGAATGAGGGCATGGAAGAAGCATATGATTATGATTTCATTGCAAGAGTTACGAGGGGGATGAATGAATGGTCAAACTTTAGATACCTAAATTCAAATCACTGCATCCTATCAAATCCTCCTCTGGTATCTCTTAATGGTACTACCTTTCCCACTAATATCAAAGACCCAATTACATTCTTTAAGGGGAGGTTCCTCTAGGGGCTTTCATCGTCTATCCAAAGCCAATACTAAGTTGCCATATGTTCATGGAAACAAACCAATATTCTATCTCCACATCTCTTCCCCTGCACCATCAAATCCAAGCTCACTAACTTCACGTCTCTTCTCCTTCACCACCGAACTCCTGCTCAATAGCAGCGACTTCCAGGTTTCTTCAACTTTATGCTATTGGTTTCTTCACATGACTGGACTCAACTACATGCTAACAAAAGTAGAGAGAGAAACCCCTGATTGGTCTCTACATTTCCACTCTTAATTTCAAGTTGTGGGTACGGACTGGCTACTCAATTTCTCAAATGTTGGGTGTGACTATAAAATTCAAAGCAAAAATCTGCGGATTCTCAATTTCAAGTTGTGGGTGTGGACTAGCTATTCAATTTCTCAAATGTTGGGTGTGACTATAAAATTCAAAGAAAAAATCTTCTGATTATGTTATTGTTTTAATATTTTTTCCTACATTTGATAATCGGTTGTTGAGGCTGGGAGAGAACATGACAGACGATTAATGGGAAATAATTATGTTGGCCAAACGATCTGGTCCATTTCTAAAAGAAAGTCTTATACACTATGACCCTTCTCATAAATATCAGAGAAGAGAGTCTGAGCATGAAGGAGATCATAAGTACATGAATAAGTTGAAAATTCTCCACCTGTAATCATATTTCAAATACAAGTTTTGAATGCCATGAAAAATTATCTTGTGCTAAGTATACAGTAGTATGTATGGTCTTTCCCAACTCACCAGTTGTGTACAATGCCCATCAAGCCTTTATCATAGAGACCTTCAATGTGTTTGAAGCGTTTACTAGATTGTATATGCCATTACTGGTACTTACTAGAACATGGTAAATCATTTCTATGGATTTTCGTGTTGGTTTGACCAAGAACATTTGGGGAATGGGACAAGCACATAAATTATCTAAATATTTTTGGACTCATCTAAATCTATTATCTCTGATCAGGATTTCAACAATTCTTTTGTAACCCTTGAACTACACTTTGGGAAAACTTGGGCACCTAGTTGAAGAGGTCTACAACATTCCATCCATAGAGCCATGTATTTCAACAATTCTTTTGTAACCATTGAACCACACTTTGCAAAACATTGGACACTAAGTTGAAGAGGTCTACAACATTCCATACATAGAGCCGGTATGAACTGAAGTTGTGAATGGGACGATGGTACAAACTCCAATAGAGTATAGCCATAAAATCCTAAAATGATGGGATGCATGTCTGCCCTCTATTCAACGTTGTTACAAATTACAATAGAGAAATTCATTGCTCAACCAATCAGTCCCATTTTAAAACATGTTTAGGCTTTCTACCTCAAACTACTTTTGACATTCTTGAAAACATTATTGATGCAACAAAAAGTGCAGATGTTGACTTAAGAAAAGCACTCAAATTCATCGAAATAATATAACAAATCCACCATAAGCTACAACAACAACTTCAAACAACTCAACTGAAGCACAAAACAAGGAATTATCAGACTCCGGAGTAGAGTTGCTCATTATTTCTAGGTCAGAGATCTTTTGTGGTTGCATTTAAGCAATGAGCAAGGTGAAGGAAAGAAGTTGAAACTTCACTGGTATGGAACTTTAAAGATATTACAACACACTGGAAGAAAATCGTTCAAGTTTAACCTACCATCATACATGAACATCTATTCTATAATGAATGGTGAAAACTTGAAATTATTTGAAATTCTAGCAGATGTGGATTTTGTACCTAATATACAAAATTAACTTGTATAGGATACAGTATTGAAAATAAAGATTCACACTTACAAGAAGTGGCAAAAATAATACATACAGATTGGTTTAAAGGATGAAATTCTAAGTAAAACCAAGTGGTATTAGTGGAGGAAGTGACAAAAAAAATATCATCATCTTCTTTAAAATTAATGAGTTAATTTGGGACCAAAAACTTCACAAACGATGAGGTATGACATGTATATATTCCATAAATATTCTCAAAGTAAAAAAACACTGTTGGACATACCATGAGATCATGAAATAAACCATTAACTGAATGACAAATTATGAATCTATGTTATGTCAAAATACATTATTAATCCCATGAACAACAATATGATATTCATTATCATTGGGAAGAAGAAGGCTAAATTTTCTATGTTTTTGACCTTTTCTGGTTTGACATCACTGTAATCCAGCCAAGCAATCTTTGCCAAATTGCAATTTTGGATTATAATGAAATTTCAGTTTAATGCAGAATTGGATTCAACATTATTGGATACCCCTACTGCAGCCAGATTGTGCAATGTTGACATCTGATATCTGCAATTCCATCAATACAAAATTATTCTTGCCAAATTTCAGCCAAAAATCCTAGTTTCCCTTCCTGTTATTTTGAACAACCCGAAAAAGTCAATCTGTAGTGTGTTTAGACTACGTCTTACTAGGAACAAATGAATCTAATCAATTAGCCAACAAATTGGACAATAGGAAAAGGAGACAGTTGTTGGAAAGGAATAAATAAGTTTGGAAATGAAAATAGGAGAGGAAAAATAGAAATGAGACATGTTTTCTATTTCTCCCCCAAAAATATACATTAGACATTTTCCTTAAGACAAAAGGGGAAAAATAATTCTTCTTTGATATAAAAAGGGATTTCACAGATTTATATTCTGTAAGAACGAGACACGAGATAAAGTAGCAAACTTAACATACAATCGCTTTGTGTTTTGAAAATTATTGCATCATTAATATACTCTGAAGTTCTCCTTCCTCAAGAGGTTTTCTTCACTTAGAAATTCACGTGTATAATCATTGGTGTTTATGCATTTGTTTTTATTATGGTATTCCTTGTATTGGGTTTTCTAACACAATTTCATTAGATGGAAAACATAGTTGTGTTTAAAATTACACCGAAAACACACCTAGAAAGTACAAAATATTTAAATCAATAACAAAGGAGACCAATTAATCAATGTAACACAATTAATTGTGTAATATTCAGTTTGAAGAATTGAGATTTGTATTATAACTCCAATTTTTGGAACATGTAAGCAATCGTTGGACCATCATAACTAGAAACACAATAAAGTCAGAATAAAATAGCTTGCTACCAACTTGTAATATTTGTGAATAACGTAGAATCCAAAATAAATATAACTCGTACTCATCATAAAGGTATGATATAGAGCTCCTTTGTAATGAATAAATGACAATGATTTTGATTAAGATAAACAATTTGAGAGAAAATTTAGAGAAGCCCACCTAGCATTAGGAAAGTACATATTATCATAAGCCAGAAACGTTGCAAGATTCCAACACCAATAGACCTGGCCCCTACAATGAACCCAAGCAACAACAAAACAAAGAGCTTAGTTTAAATGGTGGTTATATCATGCTGGGAAATGTTGTTATGAACAGTTTCTTGAGGCTTTAAAATAAATACATTGAGAACAATAACCAGCGGCTTGCAAAAGTTGGTTCCAGTCCCGTCTCTCTTCCTAGAGATCATAATAAAATTAATGTAAGCCTTTGGCAGAAATACCTTATGAAGCAAAAGAAACATCATGAAGAAGAAACATGCAAGCAGCCCCGTATTGAAAAATCATAGCATGGAGTTGGTTGAGGATGGATTCGGCCAAGGAACTGAAAAAAATCAGTCCAGCCTCTACAATGCAAAATTCTCTGAAATAAAATCCATAAAATGTTATACTTTGTGGATGCTCCATGGAAAACCCCCGTGATACATCAAATTTTACTACATAATGCAACAAATAGAAATGAAAACACAGTTGTTTAAATTTTTCATAAAATATATCGAATTTTAGGAAGAAGCCATCAATATTTGAGCTCCATTCATGAACCTTAACCTTATTTCAAACCAAGCTCCAGATCCAAAAAAAGTCACAATTGTGAAGGCATTCCTAACAGAAAACCTTATGTCCACACCCGAGAAGCCTATTCTATGTCGCACAAAATATCAGGATCAAATCCCGCAAGCACACGCAGGGTTCGGCCACATTCAACTGCCTGAAATCTGCCATGAAAATCGACCCATAACGAACACCCAACTTAAAAAACCCAAAAAACTCCTCGCTAGCAATTATATCTGCAAAGTAATCAGACTATGATTCTTGATGCTTAACAAAATTTCCCAAGCTCGATTCCTGGTATTCCCATACCAATTTTAGAATGAATGTCCTAGAGCTTTATTTGACCCTACCTCGTTGTTATCAATGAAAAATTGTCCGCAACATTGCACACAATGGTTGAAGAAAGACATCAATGCCAACAACAATTAGTACACCTACAACACCAAAATCCATTAAAAAAGGCACAAAAACTATATACTTGGTTCAAAAATCAAAGTGCGCAAATTCACCAAAGGAAGCATGTGCACAGTGCGCAGAATGCACGGGATAACACAACCCTTAGTGCGCACTATGTGCAAGATGCACGACTGTCTATGAGAAAATACATGCACTTCTCATGAACGATACATTTATGATTCTTCTCGACCTCTCAACCACTTCTAGTCTGACCCCTAACATGATTTGACACTCAAATCTGAGTGAACTCTAGCTTGGAGGTTGGTCAAGGGCTAGGAAGTGCCCTAAAAGGCCCCTTGTTCATACTATGAATGAATTATATCTTTCCATGAATGGACACCATAAATATGTGCCATGTATGTGCTAGAAAAAGAAGAAATTGAAGGTATTGTTATGCTGCAAGAATTCTTCTTGGAGAATCCTCTTTTCTCTTTGAATCATTCATGCACTATAGCAAGGGCCATTCCACTCACCTCTTGAGAGGATTAGCATTGTATTTCTTCACCATTGTTATTTTCCATTGTATGAAGAGAAGATCTCTCTGTTAGGTAACTAAAGAGACCTCTCGAGGAGGAAGAGGGGATTCATAAGTCCCTTCCTTTCTCTATGGTGTTAGCCTATCAATATATTGATCCATTGGTAGCTATATGATGATCATTTTTTGTTTTTCACGGTTCTAGTTCTTGTAAGCTTCTCTAACATTTTATTTCTCTTTGTTTTTAGTTTTATTTCTTTTTTTCATGTGTATTTGGTTATCTAATCAACTCACAAACCTCTGTCTTTTTTGGTTGACTTAACTAAGTAGGTAAGTGTTGTGTTTTTGCTCACCCATGTGGAAAAACCAACACAACAGATTGACGACCATACTGGGGATCGATGTCAAATTCATCCCTATTTAAGTCTTGAGAGCACTTATTCTTAATTGTTTGGATATGTATATACCAAAACCGGCCTAGTCCAACCTTCCAAAGTCAGAACTGAGATGAAAGGCAAGAGAAAAGAGGATTCAACCCTCAAGGATTCTCTTCCCCCACACCCAAGTGTGATCTTGGGAATAAGAAAAGGTGGTTGAAAGGAAACTTCATCTCCCTTAAAAAATCATTGGGAGAGGACAAAGCCCCCCTAGGGTACCTCTTAGTTTTTGAAATCATCTTAAAGCTTTGTAAGGGCCCATACATTCCCACATGTTTTCAATCTTAGGACAGTTTCTAAATCATTTCTTAGTATAGACAAAATTCGAGGGATTTTAAAGGATTTGTAAGGACCCATATGTCTCACATTGCTAGTTCTTTAGGGCTTTAAATATTACGGAAGGTTGTACCAAAAAAACATAGTAAGCTAGGTGAGAATATTTGTAAGGACCATATGAAGTCCACATGTTGCAATATCACACTTAAATTATTAAAATATTTTGCACACTTTTCACTTTCTTGCTCACAAAGCCACTCATCAAACACATAATTTCTATTAGAATAGTGGAGGTCGAAGTAGGCTTTCTTTTTTTAGTACTCACAAATTACTTCAAAAGAACTTTGAAAGATCCAACTACTTCTTTAGGAATTTTCCACACCTATTTAATTCAAACGAGCTTGGTCCAGGACTCCAATCTCTAATCCCACCACATCTAAAAATTTTCTAAGAATGCACTAAATTTTCCTCCACAGGAGGTGCCAAAATAATTTTTTTAGTCTAGGTAGGATCTCGGAGGTAGGCATCCAAATAACCCCCCATTATCAGGTTCTCACATTTTGAAACAATAGAAGTTGAGAATAGGGATCTTTCAAATCCTCTAAGTCAAGTGTTCATATACCATAAGGCAAGGAGATACCCGTGAAGGGTCAAAGGACAAGGTCCGGTTGTTCTGCGCATCTCTCCTTGAGTCACCCAACTTTTGTGAGGGAATCCAACCCATGACCCATTTATTAGGCCGAAAATGTAAATGTCACACTTTGACTAAGGTACTTAGTGGCCAAACATAGGATATCCACCTAGGTGGCGATTGTGGGCTGCAATTGCACCTTGATAAGATTTTGTGTGGCTATTGGGAAATATCGCCAGCTCTTTCGGGATATGCACCCTCTACCCTTCATTATAACTAATTACTTAAACCTTCACTAGTTCCTCTTTGGTGGCTTCAAACCCCATTGTCGAGTGTTATTGGAAGGTTAATTGCTAAATTGAGAGGAGGGATGATAAATCTTTTAGGACACAAGCATTTGTTTTTGTTGTTCCCCCACGTGGACAAAAATCCACCTATTCACATGCTTATTTATTTACAATTGATTTATGTATGATGTTCATTTGATTACATGCCATTGTGATTTATACTATTCTGTGAAGGTCTAAAGATCTTGTTCATTTATTTCTCTCTTGTCACCCTTTGCACACATTCACTTTGCTAGTCGAAACCATAGGGGAACTACCGGACCCTCGTCATTCTAGATGCTTGTAGAAACTCCCTCCTATTCTACGAGGGGTCCCTAGTCTCGCCAACTCACTGACTCAACCATCTCACACCCCAGTGAGTGATATTGTCTTGGGATCAAATTTACTTTGTTCCACTTTGCTTGGGTCAAATACCCAAGGTCATCCATCTATTGGCTCTCCTTCACAAGGAGGCAGGGGTAAAACTTCTTTTCAAGGAAGAAGTACAAACCAACCAAATCCCTCTCAAGGGACATGTCCATTACCTACACACACAATTGCTGGAGCTAATCCTCCACCAAATATCCCCTTATCATACTTGGCATCCCTCAACATTCATGATTTAACCAAACTCTCTAATGACCCCATTTTACATGATGCCACTTGGCCCAATCTACCAATTTTCCTTCAAACATTCTAAAGTTTGAAGGAAAACCAGGGGAAGACCCTGCTAACCATGTTATGACCTTCCACTTATGGTTCTTTTCAAATACGATCATGGATGATTCCATCCTCTTGAGTTTATTTCAAAGAACTCACACTGCTTCATCAACCAAATGGTATGTGGACGAAAAATCAGGGTCCCATGTGACCTTTGAATAATTGTCCAAAGCATTTTTGTCATTTTTCCAATTGCCAGTTCATCATGACATTGCCTTATAAATTCTTTCTCAGTTCAAGCAAACCACTACTATCCATATCTTTGACTACAACCATGAATGGCGGTGACAACGTAGTTTTTCTAAAGAAGAAACCACCAAAGAACAATGACTCGTTTGGTTTCTTAAATCACTCATCTTTGTTATTGCCAAAGATGTAGCATCCACATTTCCTCAATTAGAAGAAGAATCCATCATCAAGGCCCAATAATTTGACCTCATAAATGCCCAATCTGGTTACTTATACACAATATTACATGATTCACCCAAACCCATACCATTTGTCTAGGAAAAACCTAGGACATCCCACACCGCATATGGGTTAATTGGTTCTATGACACACCAAAAAACCTATGGCCACCCTTCACCTACCGATGGTGCAAATCAATATCCTCAACCATATGGAGGGACATCGTATTACCCTCCTCCCCCTCACCAACATTCATTCCCTATTTTTCCTCCTCCACCATTGGGGGGGCGGGGGGCGGGCATCGGTACCCATGATGCATCCGATCTCTCAGTCAAGTACGGGTCCACCCCCAACCCCAACATTTAATCCCAACAGTAGTGGAGGTACTTAAACTTCCTATACGCCATATGGATCGTCTCCAAAAAAAAATCTGTATTTTACATTTCCTATTCCTCCCCATTCAGTTTCTCCTGAACCAGGACAACCACATGTCACCGTTAACTTTGTTCAACCCTCTCCCATTCAACATATTCATTATTTTGAATAGTTGAATACGAAAAATCCGTCTCATCAACCGAATAATGCCAAGAAGAAAGGAAAAACCTGAAACAATAACAACGTGGGACCAGGAGGAAATAACCCCCAACAAAACCATCTTGTTGGGGGCAACTAGAATTAAGGCAACCAAAACCCCCAAGGGAGAAACAATAAAAATCAACCATGACAAGCGAAGAACACCAATCTTAGAACTAACATCCATTGCGCTCTATGTGGTGAGTATAGACATTATACTCACAACTGCCCCGAATTTTTTTATTACAAATGGATGAAATCATCCATGAACACACCACACCCCCCTGCACCACCTACCCCTCAGCAGGCCCCACAACATTATTTGCAACCACCACCTTTAGCCATTTTTCAAAACCCCATTGCTCACCAAGGTGTGATGAACACCCAATAAGCAGTAAACTCTACCCCACCACAAATGGGGCAATATCAAACCCAGGGCCTAATCAACCCAAAAATCTAGTTAATCGTAATATCTTCCTTGCCAGTAAAAAGGAGATTCTTCTACAAACACACAATCGTCCATACGAAATGCCTCCTTAATTTACCCCAACCACCTCAGAAAAATCCCCCGCTATAGCCAAACAACCATTGATGATTCCACACCCTAATACATAACAAAATCCTCATATACCCCACATACCTCTATGGCAGAATGTACATAACCCCCATGCTCGGGAAACCCATAACTATAGTCTGGTCAATGACTTAGCACAATCTCTTGCAGCCATGTCTGTGTTGGAGGTCCTCCAAACTTGTCCCACACAACGCAAATCCTTGTTTTCTACCTTGGGGGAAGTTGACCCTATTGATACTCAACTAATCACCTTTGATTTATTTAGATAGTGGAGAACCACACCTTCCCGCTCTGGTAGCCTTTCAGATACCAATTAAAATATGAAATATCACAGTTCATCGGTGCATCATCGATCAAGGTGCATCCACATGTATCATGTCCAAATTAGTATAATAGAAACTCGACGCACCTGAGCTCATACCATCTGCCATCACCCTGAGAGATTATGAAAACCGACCATCATCCCCTAAAGGGCTCTTCCAAAATGTCCCCGTCGAACTTGGGGGAAAAACCATCCTAATTGAAATTGAAGTTATCGATGCCCCACTTGATTACAATTTGTTTTTAGGACATAACTACATGTATGATATGAAGGCAATAGCCTCTTATGTGTTCTGAATGATGATGTTCCCTCATAATGGGAAAATTGTCACCATCAACCAACTTACACATTAGGAGCCTAATCATTCTTCCAACATTGATAACATCTTCCTCCTTGTCTGCACTATCTCAGATTATTTTTCATTCATCGACATTGGTCCTGGAATATTCAAAGACGCATCCTTGTTAGGAACTTATATTGGAGTGCTAGTGCTCCTCAACCATTCTATATCAACACAAGTGTGTGTAGTTTCCTCTAACAGAACAAATATCAAAGATGATACTACTCCCATGGATGCCCTCCCCACATTGTAGTTCCAATAACTGGAGAACTACTACCTCAGGAATTCCTTGAGACCACCACCACACCACTTATCCTAGATTCCCCCCTCTCGAGGGGAAGATCTTAGTTTGGGAGATAGTCCCCCAAGATATTACCCAAATCCCCTTTTTCTACCCCCCACCTGGAGTCCAAGAATTCCAGGTAGCTGCTACCCTCACCCTTCCTACCATGGTTCTCTCCATCCTTGTCTGGTATCTGCATCCACCCTGTATGGTCCCTGCACCATCTCTCCCTCCTCAGACAGAAGGATTACCAATGTAGATTCCAGTACAGGCCCCTACCACACCACCCCCACCCCCAACTCGTGACACCACTGCCACTACCAGGGAAAGATGAAGGAAGAATGATCTCATAGCTCCTCTCCCTCCCTAAGCTTAACCTCCTTGCATACTATGCAAAAGAGAATGACACCCCACTAACAAGTGTCCTAATATTACTGATCTACGCAATCTTATCCATCTCCCTAAAGCAACCCCGTTACTTGCCACTCCACCAAGTACATCCACTGTTACTACAGAGTCCTCCACCACATGCAAGAAAGGGTTACAAACCAATTTAGCTTATGTCATATGCTCAGAATGTGGCCACTACACTCATCATTTCCCAGATCTACCTCAATTCCACCAATATTAGTAGCAGTATGCCACAAATCGCGACCAGATCCCTCTCAGTCACTCCCCACGGAGGCTCACATTACTGGCATTCATTATATTTCGTCATCAGTCCCCAAGCGAACGAGATACCATTCACAGTATCATGACATTTGGTTTATGTCCAGCGGTTTGTCACACCTCGCACACAATATACCTTCTACGTCCTCACCCCTTGAGGACCATAACACTTACCCATTAACGGTTCCCCCTGCCATCTCCTAGGATCCCCTATATTCTCACAGTTTCCATTACGATGAATATATCTTGGAGGAACTAACTACCCATGATTTCCCATGGAATGCACTCTATCATTGATCATTTTTTCTATCACAAGAGGTCTTTCAGCCTTTCGATCACACCTCCTTGTGCGTAATTGAAACCAATGATTTTATTCCTCCAGGGCATGTTGATTGGTTCAAGAACCTTATTCCTACCCCCGATGCTTTTGAAGAAGGTAACATGGCCAACATCTACCCCACAGTCAAAATTGACATTTCCATTAAACCAAGCATCACAAAAGAGATCACCATTCACATTGCATGCTCCCATGAAGAAATCATTTCTTACAAAGATCTCTTTCAGGAATACCGAGATATTTTTTCTTAGTCATATATGGAGATGCTTGGCCTTGATCCTTCTATAGTGAAACATCAAATCGACACATGGTCGGATATCGTCCCTGTTTGTTAAAAGTAATGACCCCTAAACCCATCTAAATTTGCAGCTATCAAAGCCAAAATTGACAAGTTATGCACGGTCGGGTTGATTTACCCCATTGCATACACATCTTGGGTCTCCAACCCCATCCCCGTTAAAAACAAACATGGCATTATTCCCTTCTACACAGACTTTCGTGATCTTAACCATGCTTGTCCCAAAGACAACTTCCCAACCCCTTTCATCGACCAAATCATTGATGAATCTGTCGACCACGAGGCACTTTCCTTTATGGATGGGTTCTCTGGCTACAATCAAATTCAAATCCACCCAACAGTTCAGTACAAAACTGCATGAACAACCCCTTGGGGTGTCTTCGCTTATAGCGTCATGCCTTTTGGATTCAAAAATGTCGTTGCTACGTTTCAACGGGCCATGACCTACATTTTTCACGATCTTTCTCACATCATTCTTGCTTATTTGGATGACTTGACTGCTCGGTCCAAAAAGCGAACACAACATTTAGATGAATTAGGCATCATTTTCCAACGATGTTGCCAATATAATATCCACTTGAACCCCCTCAAGTGTGTCTTTTTTGTCACTGTCGAGCACCTCATTGGGTTCATTTTCTCCCAACACGACATCACTATGGACCCCCTCAAGGTCCAAGCTATCACCAAAATTCCACCACCTAGGACTTTACACCAATTGCAAAGCCTACAGGGCAAAGCCAACTTTTTATGTCACTTTGTCGTAGACTATGCCACTCACGCACATGGTTTTCTCCGCCTATTGCATCATGATATCCCATTTCGATGGGACGAACATGATCAAACATATTTTTATGATTTAAAAGCCTTCATATCCAATGCCCCTTTGATTATTTCCCCATATTATGATCGTGATTACATCCTCTACTTATCAGCCTCTTTTTTTTCAGTCGCAGGAGTCCTCATCCAATTAGGGAATGGCAGGCAGGAACATGTGATTTACTACATTATCAAAATCCTTTCAGGACCACCCTTGAAGTATAATCATGATGATAATCTCACGTTAGCAGTTGTCCTCGCAGTCCAAAAACTGTGGCATCACATTTTTCTTCGCACTACCAAGGTCGTAGCAGATTCCAACCCTGTGTAGTACTTTCTCAATCAATGACAGATCAACAAAAATTTTTCTTGATGGATTGTTATCCTTCAGGAATACGAAATAGAGTTCTCTACTCCCAAAAGAAAGAAATATCTTGTCCTAGCTGAACCCATTATGACATTTCCCTCCGATGACCCCTGGTACGATGACCTCCTCATCTACCTTCATACATAAAAGTTCAGATCTTACCTCTCTCATGAAGATCATCGACGCATTCGCCATCAGGGTCCCCGATACCTCCTCATTAGGGACATTCTTTACCGACAAGGGGTTGATACCATCCTTCAGCGATGTATTACCATCGACAAAGCCAAACGAGTCTTGCATGATTTCCATAGTGGTGCTTGCGGTGGTCACCTCTCAGGTATGTCCACTGCCCAAAAAATCATTCAATCAGTGTACTTCTGGCCCACTTTGTTTCATGAATGCATCCACGCTATCAAGCGATGCAATAGATTCGAGCTTTATGCAAACAAAGCATGCGCTCCACCATCTCTTCTACACCCAGTCATCACAAATGAACCCTTTTGTAAATGGGGCATTTATTTCATTACTTGCAATCCTCCATCAAGTCATGGACACAAGTACATCATCATGGCAGTGGATTATTTTACCAAATGGGCCAAATCCATGCCCACCTTTAACAATATTGCTGACACAACAACATGTATTTTCTTCACCCATGTCATTACTCGGTTTAGAGTCCCGCAACAGTTAGTTTTTTATCATGGTAAACATTTTGAGAATGAGATCTTTGTCGAACTCTCCTCAAAACTAGGCTTCACCCATGAGTTTGCCTCCCCATACTACCCTCATTCCAATGGACAGGTTGATATTATCAATAAAGTCCTCAAAACCATGCTACAACGCACCATCAACAAACATAAGACCAACTGGCATCATATGTTGTTTCCCACTTTATGGGTTTATCGAACGATAGCCAAAACTGCCATTGGTTTTACACCATTCCACCTCATCCATGGGATCGAAGCCACCCTCCTTATCGAGTGTGAAATCACCACATTACGTACTTCCATAGAGCTCTCACTTGACACTACTCCAATGGAGAAATCCCTTCTGACCTTAGAGTCCCTTGATGAAGATCGTCAATATTCATTACAACACAATGAGGTGTAACACCCTGTTTCCCCCAGTTTCTAAAAATAACTGGACTGGCCAGAACCGTGGCAAACTCATGAATGTGAATATGTGATGTTAATGGACCTTATGGAAAAAGGTTAATGAATGTGAATAACATTATGAATTTATATTGCAGGACTGCTGAGAGGGGATGTACAGAAAAAGAGACCACAATGGTGGTGGAAGGCACCTAGAAAGGTGGCGTTAACTTCCACCGAGAATTAATACCGTATTTGGACTTCACTGGCCCGAAGAACCAAAAGCGGCTCACTGGCCCAGAATTAAATGTCTCACAGACTGGAAGGTTGATGGCTCCTCAGGAATTAATGAGGGATGGGGAGGTGAACCGCCCATCCATAGAGCCATCATGACTGACCAGTGCGAGGGAAATCGCTCCACACACAACCTCGCAAGAGGATAAGGTGTGCGGTAGAAGCGATTGGGGGAGGCAGACGCGAGGGAAAGAAGAGAAATCTTGCAATACACAGAGTGAGTGATAGTAGAGAGGAAGGAGAGTAACTGATCCAGATTTATGTAGAAACACAATGAAATACAAAAATACACATAAACACAGAGATGTAGCGGAAATAAGACTTCATTTCATTAATAACAAATGACTGAAATATGCTTACAAACAGAATGGAAATAAACTAGCTAGGGCGTTGGTAGCTTATCTCTGAGAAGAGATGTGGTTGCTACTCGCATCCATGAGAAGATGATTACAATGAGGCTCTGAAGGCCCTTTTACAATAAATGGGAATCCCAAAAGTCCTAGACATCCAAAAACCTAACCCTGGGAGATGAAACGCCAAAAGTCATGTGGGCCTTGTTTGGGTAAGTTGGTGCATCAACTTCCCGGGGTCGTAACATTTGCATACGATCTCCGTTTTAGGCGTATGATAGCTCGTTGGAAAGATCTATCCGAGGCCTACAACGTTGGAGACAAAATAGAATTATTAGTTTCTATTTTACAAGAGAAACATACCCCAAAAAAAAAACATTGTTTAGGGCCTCAAAATGGCCCCGGAAGTTCAGGACCCGAAAAAACTGCTAAAAATAGTAAACTGTGCGAAAACTGAAAAACTAAAAGAAGAAATGGTGGGGGTCCAAGTGGAATAGGTGGGTGGCCACCAATATCCACCTGGATCATTCCTCCCCCCTTAGGAAGAAATGGTCCCCATTGCATTGATTTCCTCCATGAGATGAGGAAACTTTTGTTGAACTTGGTCCCTGGTGAGCCATTTGCCTTGGTGAAGGAGTTGGCCTGCTTTGACAGCTCGATATAGTAGTATCCTTTGTTTTCGGGTGTGCTTGATATGTGTATCCATGATCTGATCAGTTCTGGCTTGTTCCATGCAGTCTAGATTTAACTCTGTTGGTGTGAGTTGTTCTTCCATGTCGGATGTGTCTAGTAGAGGTGGAAAGTAGGGCCAAAGGAGGTCCACATTGAACACTGGGTGTAGACCAAGGAATGGTGGAATGTTGAGCTCAAAGGCATTTTCCCCTACATCCTTGGTGAGGGTGTACGGCCCATATCGAAGCGGACGAATCTTGCGGTGGGGTCCAGCGAGGCGCTCCTTTTGCAAATGCAGCCACACTTTGTCGCCCACTTTGAAGTTGTGTGGCACCCGATGTTGATCATGTCGTTGCTTGCTCTTAGAATTGGCTCTGTCCAAGATGTCATGAACCTATTGGCGGATGTGTTGAATGTGCTCAATGAAGTTGTTTTCCTTATCCGCCTCAGACTGGACATGAGCTGAATCTTCCTGAGTAGCCACAAATGGAATGGCTATGTCAATGGCACATAGTGGCTGGAATCCCAAGCCCACTTGAAAGGGGTTGTGGCTAGTTGAGCTATGGAGAGCCCGGTTGTAGTTGTGTTGTACATAGGGGAGGCTCTCATCCCATTTGCGTGGATTCTTTGAATTGTACATGAGTAGAATGTGTACGATCATCCGGTTGACGACCTCTGTCTGGCCATCAGTTTGTGGATGGAAGGTTGTGGACTTGGTGAGCTTGGTGTCCAACATCGACCAGAGGCTGGACCAAAATGTACTGAGGAACCTACTGTCCCGATCTGAGATGATAGACTGTGGGATCCCAAAGTGTACCCACACTCGTTCAAGGAAGAGTTTAGCAGTGGCTTCTGCTGTGATATTCTTCTTGCAGGCCATCATAATGGACATCTTCGAGAATCAGTCGATGACCACAAAAACACAGTCATTGCCATGCTTAGTAGAAGGAAGGCACGACATGTAATCCATACAGATGGATTCCCAAGGTCGACTGGGGGTAGGAAGCGGAGTATAGAGGCCTTGCTTCTTAATGGTCAGTTTGGCAATGGTGCAAGCAGTGCAAGACTTTATGTACTTCCCGACATCTTGTCGAAGTTTTGGCCAATAGAAATAATTTTGCAGTACTACCATGGTTTTCTCAACCCTGAAATGCCCAATGACTCGAATGTAGTGCGCCTCCCAAATCATCTTGGCACTCTCGCTTGAAAGAACACAAAGGTGTCCCAAGTGAAAAAGTAGGGCATCCTGGAGATGAAAATTGGGAACTTTCTTACCCTCCAAGAGTGTATTGTATGTGTGGCCGAATTTTGGATCACTTGTGTAGAGAAGCGACCAATCGGAAGTCTCGTGCCCACAAGAGTTGAGCACAGTGGTTAGCGCCACGATGGGTGGTCGACTGAGGCAGTCTGCAACATTATTGGTGCTTCCTTTTTTGTACTTAATGTTCAAATGAAATTGTTGCAGGTATGTGGACCGCTTCTGATGGTGATCGTTTTGCAACTTCCCTTGTGTCTGTATGAACTGCAGCGGTTGGTGGTCTATGTGGATGACCGTTTCCTTTCCCAAAATGTAATTCTTCCATTGCTGACAAGCCTGCACAATGGAATACATTTCTTTGTCATAAGTGGGATACTTCTGGACTGTGTCGAAAAGTGTCTCACTGTGATATGCCACTGGATGCCCATGTTGAGTAAGGACTGCCCCAATAGCATAATCAGAGGCATCTGTCTCGATCTCAAATGGTTGTTGCAAGTCTGGTAATGTGAGAACTGGTGCAGAGAAAAGGCGATGTTTCAACTCCCCGAACGCCTTCTGTTGAGATTCAGACCAAAATAATTTTGCTTTAGCTCCTCCCTCGGTGACTTGACTCAAGGGCCAAGTGATATGAGAGAATCCCAACACAAACCTGTGGTAGAAATTGACAATACCTAAAAAGCTGCGGAGCTCTGTTAGGGTGGCTAGGGCTGGCCAATAATGAATGACTTGGATCTTTGTTGGATCCACATGCACCCCCCGCTCATCAATAATGTATCCTAGATACTGAACCTGGGTTATGCCAAAAGTGCATTTCTCCAAATTGGCACACAACTTGTGTTGCCGCAGTGTTTGGAGGACCTGTCAGATATGGTGGAGGTGCTCTTCCCAAGTCTAGTTGAAGATCAAAATGTCATCCAAGTACACCACTACAAATGAGTTGGTGAATGGCCATAGGATGTCATCCATTAGCCTCATGAAGGTTGCAGGGGCATTCGTCAACCCGAAAGGCATGACCAACCATTCGAAAAGTCCCTTCTTGGATTTGAATGCAGTCTTCCACACATCAGAGGGTTCGATTGGTACCTGGTGATACCCAGACTTCAAGTCAATCTTGCTGAAATATTTTTCCCCCTTGATTTGGTCTAGAAGGTCATCAATCTGTGGGATCGGGTACCTATTATGAACAGTGATCTTGTTTAGTTCCCGATAGTCAATGCAAAGTCTCCAAGTCCCATCCTTCTTCTGCACCAATATGATCGGGCTCCCACAGGGCGATGAACTCGTTCGGATGTGACCTTTCTGCAACAGCTCCTGAATCTGCCTCTTGATTTCATCATTCTCCAGGACAAAGCGCTGGTAGATGGGTCCATTGGGCAACGGTGCACCTAGGGTCAGATCGATGGGGTGCTTGACCTGGCAATGTAGAGGCACCCCTGCGGAGGATGTGAAGATTTCCTCGTACTCCTCCACGACCTTATCCATCTATTGTTTTTGTGCAGTGGGGCCTTTTCTGGAGGTCATGGCCAGAGTCTTCCGCTTTCCCTGAGGGTGGATCATCAGGAAAACAAATTTCCTGGTTTTGGAAATGAGCTTACTGCATTATTTTGCAGTAACCAAAGAGATGGTGGTAAGAGGTACTATCTCTGGTATCCTGTACAGCTTATTTCCCAAAGTGATAATAATAGCACGAGGCCTGGACTCATACACAACATGTCGCTTCCACAAGTACGATTGGCCTAATAATACATCAGAAACATCAAGAGGAGCAATGTCA
>ML776664.1:1090641-1109123 GCA_009831015.1 Picea engelmannii
CGTGCTTCTGATTTGCAGACCCAAAGTCTCGCTTCTTCTATTTGAACTTCTGCTCAATCTTGGCAGCATATCGATATGCCACACCAAGTGAGGAGATGTCGAGGAACTCCATTTCCTCCTAAATGTATCTGTGCAGACAACTGCGGTACTTTAACACCATATGTTTCTCTGAATATTTGATACCCAACTTTGTGCATAGGGTATGAAACAGATTCGTCATCTCATACACATCTTGGTCCCTTTGTTGTCGCAACGTAGTCCATTGTATGTATTTGTCCTCATAGCTCCCCACGGGATAATATTGTTCCTTGATGGCATCTCAGAAAGAATTCCAAGTGGGTGCGGCCGAGAAAAAAGAGGGTTCTCCCTCACCCTCTTTCTCCTAGTAGGTTTCCCACCAGTCCTTGACATGGGGGGCAGCTTTGAGGAGTGCGAAAATAATATTTTCTCGGTCGGAAAAGTCATGAACCGAGAAATATCCTTCTAACAGATTCAACCATCTATCTATGGCATCTGCATCTATTTGGTCCTCAAATATGGGAATGTCAAAGTTTACTTGTACCTTAAAAGGAGTGGCACCTCCAGAGTGGCTTCTGGATGTCGATGCACCGCCAGTCGGAATCCGTTGAAGAATCTGGGAAAATTTGTCCATCATCGCGTTCCTTTGTTTCTCGAGGGCCTCCTCGAGCAACATTTTGATAGGATCTCCTACTCCCTCATCTTCCTTTTCTTCCCCCATGGGTGGTCGTCGGGGTTTGCGAGGCTGATCTTGCAAAGGTTCAACCAGATCGAGCCCCAACTCCTTATACCCCGATCTCGTTGGAGACATGCAAAGAAGGATCGAGAATGAGCAGAATGCTCTAATACCACTGATTCTGATTTATGTAGGAACACAATGAAATAAATAAATACACATAAACACAGAGATGCAACGGAAATAAGACTTCATTTCATTAATAACAAATGACTGAAATATGCTTACAGACAAAATGGAAATAAACTAGTTAGGGCGCTGGTAGCTTATCTCTGAGAAGAGATGTGGCCGCTACTCGCATACATGAGAAGATGATTACAATGAGGCTCTGAAGGCCCTTTTACAATAAACAGTAATGCCAAAAGTCCTAGACATCCAAAAACTTAACCCTGGGAGATGAAGCGCCAAAAGTCATGTGGGCCCCGTTTGGGTAATTTGGTGCATCAACTTCCAAGGGTCGTAACTTTCGCATAAGATCTTCGTTTTAGGCATATGATAGCTCATTGGAAAGATCTATCTGAGACCTACAACGCTCAAGACAAAATGTCATCATTAGATGCTATTTTGTAAGAGAAACATACCAAAAAAACATCGTTTAGGACCTCAAAATGGCCCCGGAAGTTCAGGACCTGAAAAAACTGCTAAAAATAGTAAACTGTGTGAAAATTGAAAAAAACAATGGTGGGGGTCCAAGTGGAATAGGTGGGTGGCCACCAATATCCACCTAGATCAGTAACCTTCGCTCCTAGTCACTGGAAAACAAAGACGCAGTCTCACAACATCGTGGTCTCAGCTCAGGGGTGGCTAGTGGTAAATCCGCTGGGATTCGTTGAGCCTACGATTGGGTGGAAACGAGCACCCCTCTCAGCAGTTTCTTAAACCCTGGTGTTATTTATGATAAGTGTTTTGCCTCTGGAATCTTGAAATATATATGTTTATTATGATAATTATGCACATAAGCTGTGAAACTGTGAATGATTTCATTGTAAGAATGTTTGTATGGTGTTTTGATCAATACTGGTAGATGCATGTTTATAATGGAAAGACTATGTATGGATTATGTCTTAATAAATCTCTATTTATATGCTTACTGACTTAATTCAGACCGCATGTCTGATTCGTCGGAGAAAGGTACCCTTATATGCCTCAGATAGTACCCCGGGTAAGAACCTCCCCATAGAGATACCCTCCTTGAAAAGCCCATCAGGAACCAAGAAAGAGAATGTGAAGGCATAAGGCCTTAGTAACCCTGCATAAGGAGGAATGATCCTCTTGAAAACCCGAGATGGTAGCATACGGATGAAGTATCGAATCGACGGACGAGATTCCATCGGGAAACCTGTGGTCACGCATGACCGTTAGATTGGTAGGAGTGAGTAGGGTGTTAAATGCCTTACCCCTTTGTCTTTTGTGTCTTCGTGGATAGCGAACAATTTGGGACCATATATCTCCAAGGTCCATGGGGGTATCTGGACCGTTGATTTTTCCTCTTCTAGGGAGTTGTGGAAGAATGCACGGGTAGGAACCAATCTGAGCTGTCAGATATCGTCTGGAAAAACCCGACAACCATTGGATCTGTCAGGAGTTACCCGAGGGTTAAAGACCCCAGTGTATAGGGGTGAAAACCCTGGAATAGATCCGAGTCTTCTGAATGATGGAGGCCACGTGTCGTAAGATTACCCATTTCGGGAAATCGAGAATCGTGGAATCGGGAATCCTAATGATGACAGTTCAGGATTTTCCATGGTGAAAACCCCGGAATAGATCTGAGCCATCCGAATGATGGAGGCCACGTGTCATAAGATTACCCATTTCAGGAAATCGAGAATCGCGAAATCAGGAATCCTGATGACGAGAGTTTGGGATTTTCCATGGTGAAAACCCCAGAATAGATCTGAGTCGTCCGAATGACGGAGGCCACGTGTCGTAAGATTACCCATTTCAGGAAATGGGGAATCCTGATGACGAGAGTTCGGGATTTTCCATGGTGAAAACCCTGGAATAGATCTGAGCCGTCTGAATGACGAAGGCCATGTGTCATGAGATTACCCATTTCGGGGAATCAGGAATCACGGGATCGGGAGTCCTAGTGACAATTAATCAGGACTTTCCATGGTGGAAATCCTAGGACATATCTGGACCGTCCGATTTACGGAGGTTACGTGTCGAGAGACTAACCACATCGGGAAACCAGGGATCGAGAATTTGGGAGTCCCATGATCAAGAGTTTGGACTCTCGTGATGATAAACCCGATGAATGAAAGAGATTCTTTCAGAGGATCTCAGGGTTTGTGACGACCATTAGATGTGAGGAAGAGATGTCGGCTTTAAGTCGGGGCATGAATGCGCATTAAGGTAAATAACGAGCAGATCTGGACGACCAGAGTCCACCCACCCAGATCTACAGCTGAGGTTTCATTCCGGAGCCCCCTTGTTGTTTTGCCTTTAGCAGTTGGGGGGGGGGTCCGGAATCGGACGCGCAACTCTTGAATGGTTGAGATTAATTCACCTTGATCAATGGTGCTCAAGTGAATTTTGGACCCCCCTTTCCATTCTTCCTTTAATGGGGAGGGGGGGGGGTCCGAAATAGTGTGGCATGTGAAATGGGGCCCCCCTCCTATCCTATTGATTACCGTGTCGCATTCCCCCTCTGCCACCTATACTCCACTTAACCGTGCGACGGGGCCTGTTCTCATTGGTTTTTCTCTAGCCCTGTTGGGATTCGTCCCTACTGTCCGGACGCTAGCCCTGTCGGAGTTCGACGGTTGGAGAGTCGAACGATTCAACACCCCTATAGCGTCGAGGTGCGAAATACAAAGAGGCACCACGATTATTTGAACTATGACCATGACCCGCAACCACATGGGAATGGGGAGAGAGAAAGAGTTAGCTTGCACTAGGCCTCCGTAGGTAATTTGGGGGCTCTGATTCAGCAGAAGACCAGAAAAATTGATTGAGGTAGTGGGTATGTGACAAAGTGGTATCAGAGCATGGTTACAACAATTGGCCTGCTTGGGCTCAGGCACGAGCCACGTAAGAAGACATTGTCATCTTCGTTTTCTCCTTAAGAAGAAGGATTGCAAGATGAAACTGTAATCTGGGACATGAACTTCGTTGTCCTATTTTAGTGTTACGATGGCTACCTACTAAAGTAGGTAGAGTCTCTTGCAATTGAGATGGATGGAATGATAAGGATTAAGACCCAAATGAAAAACCATTGTTATGTGGGTATACATGTGAAAATATGAATTTATGCGCAGGTTATAAAAATGTATCTAACTCTTGACTAACAACCAACGTTTGTCTTTTCTGCCAAGCGAACGATCAGCCACGGGAATTTACAGACGCAGAAAATGGTGACTCACCAAGAGATGGGAGAAGGCTCCCACAATAGAGACAAAGAGTTTGATGAAAGAAGAGAAATAGGAACCCCTTGAGATCTAGCCGAGACTATGAGGAGTCTCATGGTTGAATTGCAAAGCTGCAAGGTCGACAATGAAAGGATGATGAAAGAACAAGAAAAGAAAACCGAAATTAATGCAGTTTTGTTGCAAAGCTTATCCCACCTACAGTGACAAATGCAGCATGAACCAGAGATATAGAAATATGGTTGTATCAGTGGCCATACTGAGAGGAGAACCTCAAGAAAGGTTCACCCCATAGGTAAAGGACCAGTTCCAGACGATTCCACTGAGAAGGAAGTTGGCGATTCAGAAGGATCTTCCAGCAGCAGGACCAGTTCCTATTCTCGAAGAAAACAAAAGAAACAAAAGACTTCCAAGGGTCATAAATTTGAAGAATTCAGAAAGGCCAAACCTCCCTCCTTCGATGGTGAGATAAAGAAGGGAGAGGAAGCCGAGGTCTGACTACTTGGACTAAAGAAATATTTCAGAGTCCATGATTTTTTAGAGAATTTGAAGGCCTGAGTGGCCACTTTCAATCTGAATGAAAAGGCTTCCATTTGGTGGGAGGATCTTAAGAATATGAAAGTGGTCCATGCAGAGGACCTGTCTTGGAAACAGTTTGAAAAGTACTTCTGGAAGAAGTATTTGTCAGAAAGATATTTTGGCGAGAAGGCTAAAGAGTTTTATGAACTCAAACTGGGACAACTCACTATAGAGGAATATGTCAACAAATTCCTCGACTTATTGAGATATGTACCCTACATAAAAGAAGAGAAGGCGAAGGTGCAATGCTTCATCAGTGGGTTACCCAAGGAATACCATAACCAAATCGAATTCGACGAGCCAAAGACCTTAGAAGACACTATTCGAAAAGCAACATGTTGTCATGAACAATACGGACATCGGGCAGAGTCTCGTGGAGACTGGAAACAAAAGAGTGGTTCGAGATTTCATAACAAGGGGATCAAATCCTCAGGATTTAAGAACTACAAGAAGAACCCCAGAATGAACTTTCCATCTCGGAGTGTACTACAGTAGAACTTTCCCTCGATGGACGAAAGTAAAAATTCTGGACCTATATCAGTGAAGACTAATAACCCAAAGAAAGAACCTCTGAAATGTTGGGGTTGCAGAGAAGAGCATCTCCTGAGAGACTGTCCACACCGACAAAAAAATAGTCAGAAAGTTTATAACATTCAGAAAGCTCCCATAGTCAATGATGTGGCAAGGAGTGTGCCACAGATCTATGCAGCATTGGATAATATCCAAGATGACCACCAAGATTTAGTTGTGGAAATAGAAGGTATGATTTTCAACCATCTGGTGTCTGTTTTGATTGACCCTGGTTCAAATTTGAGTTATATAGCCCCTAAAGTTGTTGATAAGTGTAAGCTATAACCATGAAAGTAAACTAATCCATGGTTGGTACAGTTAGCCACCGGCACCAAAAGAAGGGTAGCAGAGGTCATACCAGCCTGCCAGTTAATGTTGGGTGAATTCCCCACCCAAGAAATCCTTAACGTATTACCCTTGGGATCATACAATCTGTTGATTGGTATGGACTGGCTAGCTGCCCATAAATCCAAATTGGACTGTTACCATAAAACCTTAGAATGTGTGATCAAGAAAGGAAAAAGGATAACCCTCAAAGGGATCCGAAAACCGGTCTAAATGAGGAAAATATCATCCCTGCAAATGAGAAAGTATTGCCGAAAGGGATGTCCCCTATATGCAATACAGGTGTTGAAAACAATCGAAGGTGCTAAACCAAGCCCTGATGATCACCCTATCCTGAGAGAATACAAAGATGTGTTTCCGGAAGAGGTACTAGGTCTACCTCCGAGAAGAGATATTGACTTCTCGATAGAGCTCGCACCAGGAGCGATGCCAGTGTCTAGGACACCCTACCGGATGAGCACGCCTGAGTTAGTGGAACTCAAATAACAATTGAAAGAAATGATGGATAAGGGTTATATTCGACCCAGTGTGTCCCCATGGGGAGCACCAGTCCTGTTTGTGAAAAAGAAGGATGGCACCCTTAGACTGTGTATAGATTATAGACAACTCAATAAAGTAACCATAAAGAAAAAGTACCCCTTGCCCAGGATCGATGATCTATTCAATCAGTTGGGGGTGTGTCTATTTTCTCAAAGATTGACTTGAGGTCGGAATACCATCAATTCCGAATCAAGGGTGAAGACATCCATAAAACCGCTTTCTGGACACGGTATGGTCACTATGAGTTTGTGGTAGTGCCATTTGGGTTAACCAATGCCCCTGCCACTTTCATGTGCTTAATGAACAATGTACTTAGTAAATTATTAGATAAATTTGCAGTAGTTTTTATTGATGACATATTAATCTACTCTAAGAATAGAGAAGAACATGAAGAGCATATTAGACTTGTGTTGCAAGTGCTAAGAGAGCATCAACTCTATGCTAAATTCAGCAAATGTGACTTCTTTCAGAAGAAAATACACTACTTGGAACATGTTCTGTCCAAGGAAGGGGTAGCAGTAGATCCTGACAAGATCAGTTCTATCATGGAATGGCCTACCCCAAAGGATGTCTCCGACATCAGATACTTTATGGGATTAGCGGGATACTATAGGAGATTTATAAAAGGATTCTCCAAGATTGGTTGTCCAATCACTGCCCTCCAGAAGAAGGGGACAAAATTTCTGTGGACTTAGCAATGTGAGGAAAGATTTCAAACCCTGAAACATCTACTAACCCATGCACCTGTGTTGAAAATCGCTAACCCAGAAGCTAACTTCCTTGTGTGCACAGATGCCTGTAAGGAAGGGCTCGGAGGAGCCCTTATGCAGGAAGGAAGTGTGATCTGCTATGAATCCAAAAATTGAACGAACATGAAGTCAACTATGTGACTCATGATCTAGAACTGGTTGTCATAGTGCATGCCTTGAAAATGTGGAGGCATTACCTCTTGGGAAGAAAATTTGTACTTATGACAGATCATTGTGGACTGCGATATTTGTTTGACCAACCAAAGCTCAATGCTAGACAAGCTAGATGGATGGCCCTCCTTAGTGAATTTGATTTTGAAATCAAACAAATCAAAGGGAAAGAAAATAGGGTGGTCGATGCCCTTATCAGAAGCATGAAAACAATTCACCTTGCAGTGGTGAGTACCTGTGAGACAGATGTCAAGAACAGAGTCAGAAATGCACAAGAGACAGATCCCTTCGTTCAGACTGTGACCTTGTACCTACAGCAAGAACCCACTGGAGTAAAATATGAAGGCTACCAGATGACTGAAGGAGGTCTTCTCACTTACAGAGATAGACTGTACATTCCAAATTGTGACGACTTGAAGAGGCTCATTATGGATGAGCTACATAAGAGACCATACACTGGTCACCCAGGATACCAGAAAATGATCACTCCTACCCGGAAACAATTTTATTGGCCTGGATTGAAGAAAGACATAGCCAAATATTTCGCCCAATGCATAGAGTGCCAACAGGTTAAAGTAGAACATCGACACCCGGAAGGACTATTACATGATTTACCCATTCCAGAATGGAAATGGGAAACCATCTCCATGGATTTTATCACTGGATTGCCAACTTCAACCAAGCAGAATGACGCCATTATGGTAGTGGTGGATAAACTGAGAAAGTATGCTCATTTCATCCCCGTCAAATCAACCTGCAAGGCGATAGATATCACCCAGATATTCATGAAAGAGGTATTCAGACTGCACGGTATGCCGAAAGAGATAGTGTCCAACAAAGACACAAAATTTACTTCCAATTTTTGGAAATCATTGATGGTTGGTTTGGAGACCAAATTGTTGTTTGGCACCGCCTATCACCCTCAAACTGACGGACAGACAGAAAGAGTGAATCAAATATTAGAGGATATGTTAAGGATGCATGTAATGCATCAACCCAGGAAATGGGAAGACTACCTGCCATTGGTAGAATTCGCCTACAACAACGGCTACCAAGCCTCCTTAAAGATGAGTCCCTTCAAGGTCCTCTATGGTAGACCGTGTAATACTCCAGTCAGCTGGAGTAATCCTGTAAATAGGATTTCTTTTGGACCCGACATGTTGAAAGAAATGGAGCAACAAGTGAATCAGATAAAACAAAATCTGAAGATCGCTCAGAACCGACAGAAAAGTTATGCTGATCAAAAGAGAACTCCAAGAGAGTTCAAAATGGGAGACCATGTATATCTCAGAATTAATCCCAGAAGGAGTTCCCTAAAAATGGGAGCTTGTGCCAAGTTGGCACCCCGATATTGTGGACCCTTTGAGGTTCTAGATAGAGTGGGACCTATAGCCTATCGGCTAGCACTTCCTCCCATAGTAAAAGAACATAATGTTTTCCATGTTTCATTACTGAAGAAATATGTACATGATGCTAATCATATAACTGACTGGTCTATGATCCAGGTGGAACCGGAGGGAGAATTTCTACCAGAACCCCAATGCATATTGGACAGAAAGGAAACCCCGCTCCGGAACCGAACCATTACACAGGTAAAGGTGCAGTGGAGACATTTTGGCCCAGATGAGGCTACATGGGAAATGGAGGATTCCATGAGACAGACATATCCGATTCTGTTTACTTCTGTACATACAATTCATGTTAAAGATAAGAACATCGAGGATGATGTTCCTTTAAGGGAGAGGGAATTGTAACACCCTGTTTACCCTAGTTTGTAAAAATAACTGGACTGGCCAGAACCGTGGCAAACTCATGAATGTGATCATGTGATGTGAATGGACCTTATGGAAAAAGGTTAATGAATGTGAATAACATTATGAATTTATATTGCAGGACTACTGAGAGGGGATGTGCATAAAAAAAGACCACGATGGTGGTGGAAGGCACCTGGAAAGGTGGCGTTAACTTCCACCGAGAATTAATACCGTATTTGGACTTCATTGGCCCGAAGAACCAAAAGCGGCTCGCTGGCCCCGAATTAAATGTCTCACAGGATAGCAGGTTGATGGCTCCTCAGCAATTAATGAGGGATGGGGAGGTGAACTACCCATCCATAGAGCCATCATGACTGACTAGTGCGAGGGAAATCGCGCCACACGCAACCTCGCAAGAGGATAAGGCATGGGGTAGAAGCGATTGGGGGGGGCAGACATGAGGGGAAGAAGAGAACTCTGGAAATACGCAGAGTGAGTGATAACAGAGAGGAAGGAGAGTAACCTTCGCTCCTAGTCACTGGAAAACAGAGACATAGTCTCACAGCATCGTGGTCTCATCTCGGCGGTGGCTAGTGGTAAATCTGTTAGGAGTCACTAAGCCTACGGTTGGGTGGAAACGAGAACCCCTCTCAGCAGTTGCTTAACCCCTGGTGTTATTTATGATAAGTATTTTGCCTCTGGCATCTTGAAAAATATATGTTTATTTTGATAATTATGCCCATAAGCTGTGAAACTGTGAATGATTTCATTATAAAAATGTCTGTATGGTGTTTTGATCAATACTGGTAGATGCATGTTTATAATGGAAAGACTACGTATGGCTTATGTCTTCATAAATCACTATTTATATGCTTAGTGACCTAATTCAGACTACATGTCTGATTCATGGGAGAAAGGTACCCTTATATGCCTCAGATAGTACCCCGAGTAACAACCTCCCCATAGAGATACCCTCCTTGAAAATCCCATCAGGAACCGGGAAAGCGAATGTGAAGGCGTAAGGCCTTAGTAACCTTGCACGAGGAGGAACGATCCTCTTGAAAACCCAATATGGAAGCATAAGGATGAAGTATCGAATCGAAGGACGAGATTCCATCAGGAAACCTGTGGTCATGTATGACCGTTAGATTGGTAGGAGTGAGTAGGGTGTTAAATGCCTTACCCCTTTTCTTTTTGTGTCTTCGTGGACAGTGAAGAATTCGGGACCGTAGATCTCCAAGGTCCATGGGGGTATCTGGACTGTTGATTTTTCCACGTTCAGAGAGTTGTGGAAGAATGCATGGGTAGGAACCAATCTAAGCCGTCCGATCTCGTCTGGAAAAACCCGACAGCCATTGGATCTGTCAGAAGTTACCCAAGGGTTAAAGACCCTAGTGTATAGGGGTGAAAACCCCAAAATAGATCTGAGTCGTCTGAATGATGGAGGCCACGTGTCATAAGATTACCCATTTCGGAAAATCGGGAATCGTGGAATTGGGAATCCTGATGACGAGAGTTCGGGATTTTCCATGGTGAAAACCCCGGAATAGATCTGAGCCATCCGAATGATGGAGGCCACATGTCGTAAGATTACCCATTTCGGGAAATCGAGAATCACGGAATCGAGAATCCTAATGACGAGAGTTCGGGATTTTCCATGGTGAAAACCTCAGAATAAATCTGAGTCGTCTGAATGACGGAGGCCACGTGTTGTAAGATTACCCATTTCAGGAAATCGAGAATCGTGGAATCGGTAATCTTGATGATGAGAGTTCGGGATTTTCCATGGTGAAAACCCTGGAATAGATATGAGCCGTCCGAATGACGGAGGCCACGTGTCATGAAATTACCCATTTCGGGGAATCGAGAATCACGGGATCGAGACTTTCCATGGTGGAAATCCCAGGACAGATCTGGACCATCTGATTTACGGAGGTTACGTGTCGAGAGATTAACCACATCGGGAAACCAGGGATCGAGAATTCGGGAGTCCCGTGATCAAGATTTTGAACTCTCGTGATGATAAACCCGATGAACGGATGAGATTCTTTTGGAAAATATCAGGGTCTGTGACGACCGTTTGATGTGAGGAAGAGATGTCGGCTTTAAGTCGGGGCATGAATGCACATTAAGGTAAGTAACGAGCAGATCTGGACAGCCAGAGTCCACCCACCCAGATCTGTGGCTGAGGTTTCATTCTGGAGCCCCCTTGTTGTTCTGCCTTTAGCGGTGGGGGGGGGGGTCCGGAATCGTACGTGCAACTCTCGAACGGTTGAGATTAATTCACCTTGATCAACGGTGCTCAAGTGAATTTCGGACCCCCCTTGCCATTCTTCCTTTAATGGACGGAGGGGGGGTCCGGAATAGTGTGGTGTGTGAAATGGGCCCCCCCTCCTATCCTGTTGACTACCATGTCGCATTCCCCCTCTACCACCTGTACTCCACTTAACCGTGCGACGGGGCCTATTCTCATTGGCTATTCTCTAGCCCTGTTGGGATTCATCCCTATTGGCCAGACGCTAGCCCTGTCGAGGTTCAGCGGTTGCAAATTCGAACGATTCAGCACCCTTGTAGCGCCGAGGCATGAAATATAAAGAGGCACCGTGATTATTTGAACTATGACCATGACCCGCGACCACATGGGAATGGAGAGAGAGAAAGAGTTAGCTTGTGCTAGGCCTCTGTAGGTAATTCGAGGGCTCTGATTCAGCAGAAGACCAGAAAATTTGATTAAGGTAGTGGGTATGTGACATGAGGTAGCTAAAAAATGGTTCAAAGCCAAGAAAACCTCATCCATGGGAAATTCGAGTCATTACGGTGCAACCCTTTCATCGTCCAACATTGCCTCACTAAAGGTGCCTACATATTGGCCTCTCCAAAAGGCTTCACTCTCAAGGAACCCGTCAATGGGTTATACTTGAAGAAGTTTTACCCCTAAGCATAGCCCCTCTACCTTAGGTTTCTCTTTGTACACATTTGTAGAGTTTTTAGTATTCTTTATAGCCACCACTCCTCGTGTCTTATCTATCACCCCTATTATTAATAGATGCATCATCTATCAGCCGACCACATTAGTTACGCTAACAGTGCAAGCCGTTGAACCCAGAATATCACTTCGGCCGCTTGGACCCTCTATACCCCCTCACATATACTACTCCATTCCAATGGCATATGCTTAGGGACAACCACCAACAACCAAGCCAAATATGACGTTCTCATTGGTCTCGTCACCGAGGCCAGTCACCACCACATTCGTCACCTTAGTGTTCTATTAGATTCCCAACTTGTCATCCTACATCTCAACAATGTGTATCATGTTCACGATCCTCACCTCTTCCGAAAATACCTGCAAGTTAGACTCCTATCTCACAACTTTGATTCCATCACATTTACACATATTCCAAGAAACCTCAATCAAGTAGTAGATCACATGGCTAATCTATTATTGGATTGACATTTATCACATTAAAAACATCATATACACAACATCATACATTTGTCAAACATATAACAATTATAGAAATCATACATCATAAAACACAAAACATAAAGACACACATGTTTAATGTATCCATCATATATATCATCAAGGTCATAAAATGTTTTACAAAAAATCGATATACAATTTCCCGTAGGCTCATGAGTCCCCTCTCCCCTATGAGTACAAAAACTAGGTATCCACTACCTTATACAAAATCAACACTCAATGTGCCCCTAGAGATCCCCCCCTAGGTCCTATGTTAGTCGGAGGTTCCCCACTAGCTGGGGGCCCTACAACTCTAGGAGACAACTGACCAATCATTGTTTCCCCCCGCCACTCTGTCGATACTCCCACAAACTGGTCAAGGACCTCCTCGTCCTAGATGTCAGCCCATATACCCTCAGAAACACCCCGAAGGACCCACTCGAACCATCAACGCAGATCCTCTAGCATGGCCTCAAAATATCCATGTGGCTCTCTAGATAGTCCCGCACCGGCATCATCTTTTCAGCGCCTCTACCGAACCCTCATCTCCGCGGACTCCTGTTGAGATAGCTCCTTGACAACCTTTACCTATCGACCCCAGGGTCCAACATCGACAAAACAACACCAATATAATGTCATCATCCATACACATGTTTGATAACTGTTATCTACCAAAATCACAAAAACATAGATACAAGAAGTACCTCTATGGTCCTAGTCCTCCCTAGGAGGTAGCACCATGTCTGAATACTACCTATAGTCCATACTCATATATGGATATCCCAGAATCACCTGTGGCATATGATTCCACACTCGATCCACCATGGTTGTGAGGTAGTGGCCACCCTCCCCTCCTCCATGTTTGGACAACACATGTTCCCATTGCATCAATTCCGGCTCTCGCCGCGATGTTGGCTCTAGGAGAATCTTCGGGTGCAATAGAGGCACCTTCTCCAAAAACCAAACCACCAACATAGACTTGAATGCAAAGTCACCGGAGTTGGCATGCTGACACTGGTTCAATTGCGTCATCGTTCGGGTGTGCATCAACACACCCCATGCAAAAAGGTCCCCCTTGAGGACCTCCTCCACCACCCTCAGCTGACCACCAGTGATCTATTGAGTGCCCAAGGATCCATAGATCCTCACCACCATGGCCATGATGCACTTGGTCAACAGGTCATTGATGGCCTCAATCTGGATGACCGAACCCGACATAAGGTTTAGACTGATACAATGTCGCACCGCCATGGTCTCCACCCTATCCTCCCATGGAATATGGGGATCCATGGCCAATTCCCTCCCACGTAATGGGAGTCCTATCAAGAAGTACATGTCCTCTTTCGCAGAGAAATTCAACTTCTCCCCCCTCACCACAAAGCACTATAGATCAGTGCTCCAAATCCTGATAAAAAACTAGAGCAGGAAATCTTGTGACCGTATCAAGGGGCAGTCAAAAAACTAGAGCAACCCGCAGGATGCCAAGCGTCTGCATACACCAAGATGCTCCCTCGCAACCTCTCTTAGTCAGTCGTGATCCCTCTCTCGCTAGTGGACCAACAACGTGCTCTAGACTCTATTTATCACCCGCATCCACCTAGAAACATCTGACTAGCCACATCATACATAAAAATTCATAAATATCAAAAAGTCATAACCCCCATTAACTTGCCCATAGTGCACAATTTCCCCCCATACAATTAGGCACCTATGCATGATTGTTCTTCATATAGTTGTGCACTAATGTGCAACTGTCTCACACACAACCGCGCACGAGTACACAATTGTCACTCGTATAGGCGCGGACCATATGCACGCCTGTTTGTCCCACTCATGCACCCACATGCATGACTGTCTCAAGCACAACCACACATTATGCGAACGTTTCCTCACCACAACCGTGCACTCCTCAGTGCATGACTTGTAGGAAAACACCCACACATAATGTCCAGGAAACTGAGGATTACCCACGCACACATGGGCAGGTATTCTCCCTTTTTCCATGCACTTGTGGGACCCTACCCTTAAGAACCCTTGCATGACCCTCCGTATAGTCCCTACCTACAATCTATCATCTTCACAACATGCAAAACGATAGGATCACTAACTTGTCTCTCGCCACTCTCGGATCGGTAGCCTCAAGCTCCTATAATCTCAAAATCTCCTCACATATCTCTCATCAACTCAACAATAGTGTCAGGTACAAATGAGGTGGCCCTTTTTCCCAACTTCCACACTCTATTACAAGAGCTCAGAGCCTCTATTTTTCGATTTGTTATCATCCACAAAATCCTGATCCCACCATCTACACGTTCACATTCGTCGAGTTATCAACCACACTTTTCCCCGGAGGAGCATTTTTTCTCAAGCCACATTGAAGTACACATGCTTACTTTCAATTTTATCAAATAGTTGTTATATATTATTGATCATCAGATATTGTTCACGTTGGGTATTTGGTTTTTGTGTGTTCAAGTACTTTTTAAACAAGCTTACAGCCCCTTCAGGTATATGTACGACACTAGCATGTAGTTACTCCCTCTGTTAATAATTTCATATCCCAATCAACCCTCTGACATTTTCCTTTAGGATCCCTACATCTGGCTCTGCAGTACCTTTACCTATGCCACATTTTTGTACTATCCACCGTTAGAACTCTCACCCACATGAGTTGTCCCATTCATAATTCCCCTTGGAAAATTGACATTCATGTTTTTTTTCAGCTCCTTGGATTGGGAGTCCCGATAGTTTTTTCACTTCTGAGAATAAACCCCATATTTCTTCTCATCATATTGCTAACCTTCCCAATGGACTCCCGGGGTCATATCACCTTACACTTGGTTCCATTGACTACACCCCCGTAGTACCACTAGCCCTCCATATCATCTACCATCTGTTTTCCCATCTGCAGATTGTCCTCCATCCATTTACCCAATATAGAAACCCACCTATTTGCCCCCCACCCTCCACCAGTTCTCTTTCACAAACTTGTGCCCTAAACAGGCCAAGCCATCTTTCATTGTGGCACCCATTTTTGTATCTGTATACTCAACCCAAATTATTCTTTATTTTATTTGGTAATTGTCTAAAGCCTTTGTTTCTAGCATACAAATATCTTTTTTCGTCATCGTCCCCGATGGCCTTCTTTTTACCCGGCAAAGAAACCCATATTGCCCTTGGTTGGGCATCCACCCTTTTTTCATATTGACATCATTAATAAACCCCAAGTATCCCAAATCCATGTACCCACAATCTCTGAGTTTTCCCACTTTATTAGCCTCTGACACAGTTTAACCCCATATCTAATCATCCCCCTTATGCTAGACCCAATTTTACGGTTCCTCCCAATCATCCCTCAACACCCCAACCAAGGGAAGCCTTGAGTCCCACAACATATTGACTTCGTTCATGTTACTCATCAGTACCTGATATCATCTAGTATTACTTAGTGGATTTCAATAAGTCCTTTTCTTCTTAACATCGTGTCTCCCTTACTGTCAAGATCATCACAATTTTCAGAAGGGTGACAATATCTTGACTCTCATTACCTTTTCAATGAAGAGTCTCGGGCAACACAGAGACAATCATCATTACTTATGATTTCGTTGACCCCCATAACATTCAAGTTCAACAAACTCTCATGTTATGGTGGGTCTTACTATGCGACCATTGCAGTTTCTTCATACTAACCAGAGACCTCTGAAGTTGATAGACCATCAATGCCTACGAGTCATTGACACTTCTTATAGTCATCCATTACACACTTCAAAGCCAGTTCACTAGTCAAAACTGTCATCTGTCGTTATCAACCGCCCCCGAGGGCACTACAACTATCTACATCAGCATACATCCTCGATTATAGTCCCACATTTTGGTTTCATGAAACAATAATGGGGCGTGCCCGCCTCGTTTGAATACATATTTTATTTTTTCTTCCTAGAGAAAGCTTTGGTTCCCACAATTTTCCCTCTCCCTCCGATGGATTTCTCTTGCAGTTTCTCTCTTCACTCTTCCTTACAATGAAATTTTAAGCAAAATAAGCATTGATGTATTTCGGCTATACGTATGCTCCTAACCTCACACATCAAGGGGCATCTATTATCACTGAAAAATCGTCTACAACATTGCACACAATGGTTGAAGAAATAAATCAATGCTAGCAACAATTAGTACACCTACAACATCAAAATCCATCAAAAAGGCAAAAAAACTATATACTTGGTTCAAAAATTAAAGTGCGCAAATTCACCAAAGGAAGCACGCACAAAGTGCACAGAATGCACAGATAACACAACCCTCAACGCACACTGTGTGCAAGATTCACGAATGTCTATGACAAAATCCGCACACTTCTCATGAACGACGCATTTATAAATCTTGTCGGCCTCTTAACCACTTTTAGTCCAACCCCCAACACAATTTGACACTCAGATCTGAGCAAAATCTAGCTTGGAGGTTGGTCAAGGTCTAGGAAATGCCCTAAAAGGCCCCTTGTTCACACTATGAACCAATTATATTTTTCCATGAATGGACACTATAAATATGTGCCATGGGTATGCTAGAAAATGAAGAACTTCAATGTATTGTTATGCTGCAAGAATTTTTCTTGGAGAATCCTCTTTTCTCTTTGAATCATTCAAACACTATAGCAAGGGTCATTCCACTCACCTCTTGAGAGGATTGACATTGTATTTCTTCACCATTGTCATTTTCCATTTAAGGAAGAGAAGAGCTTTCTATTAGGGAACTCAAGAGCCCTTACAAGGAGGAAGAGGGGATTCATAAGTCCTTGCCTTTCTCTACGATGTTAGCCTATCAATATATTGATCCATTGGTAGCTATATGATGGTCATTTTTTGCTTTTCATAGTTATAGTTCTTGCAAGCTTCTCTAACATTTTATTTCTCTTTGTTTTTAGTTTTATTTCTTTGTTTCAAGTGTATTTAGTTATCTAATCAACTCACAAACCTCTGTCTTGTTTCGCTGAACCATGTAGAAAAAAAAACTTATAAGTATTTTGTTTTCTCTCACCCATGTGAAAAAACCAACACAACACTAGCGCTTCTCCAATAAAACATTAGGTATTATCCCACATTAACCATCGTAGTTTGAGTAGATGAAGGAGAAGTGGGTCAGAGAAGGCTAATAATTCACTTGCACCTGTTGATTGATTGGAAAAACACATATGTGGAAATTAGTGATTCGTTGTGGCCAGACTACGAAAGGCAAGAGAAACCTCTCCCTAGAGAAAGCCTTCGGCGTAATTAACATTCAAAGTTGGATCCAATTGAGCATGAATAGTACAGTCTAACCATCTTCTCATAAATACGTCCAGTTCACCGTAAGGCCGATAAAGATCTCTTGTATTGCGTGAAGCTTTTGTGGCATAAAGATTGGAACGGATGGGCAACAGGGCCGGTAAAATGCTTGCAATAATTTCGAGGTTATATGGAGTTAGTTGTTTTGATAATAATGCCAATAACACGACAATAGTAGAATAAGGACCACAAAAGTTAGAGATAAACAATGGACGACCCTCCGTCTTCATCCAAAAAAAAAACGAATGAATTCATTAGTGCTGCCTCTGTGCTTATTTAAATCGAGTCGCTGCATTGATGTAAATCGAGCAACTATAACGTCTTTTCAGATTGAGAAGAATAATTGGGATTTGGGAAACCTTATTCTTATCCAGGATACGCACTTGGAAAATATCGTGACGTATTCAGGCCGGAAAATCCTGTCATATTTTTCCATGGATTTCTTGAACTTCACGGTAAGTACTGTTCGATGCGGCCAAGTCGATAACAGGCTCGGATGACAAGCTCAAGAAAGCCGTGGGAAAATATAGAGGGATTCACTAATATTGCTTCAGCTATGAGCGCACTTTGTAGTTATCCAGATCAGGCCTGGAATTTGATGGGCTACGATGCGTATTTAGTGGCACAACCCGTATTTGACACGTCAGTATAAAAGTCACCCGTCATTGCTGACTTGCATGGAAATCATTAATGTGTCAAATTGACTTGTAACAGTGTGGATTACCCCTCAAAAACTCTAGTAGGTATGTGTGTTATAAGGTTAAGGGTAAATAATATAGGCCTGGATTATACGCAGCCAAGGAGATAGTTGTAATTCATTGAAGCGTCCAGGAATAAAAGTAAATGAGTAGGCAACAGGGAGGGTGTT
>ML776665.1:0-15572 GCA_009831015.1 Picea engelmannii
CTAACCTATCCATGAACATGGTTTCTCAGGATGCAGGATATGAAACCATTATGATGAATTCAAACCCTGAGACTGTCTCTACAGATTATGATACTAGTGATAGGTTGTACTTTGAGCCTCTTACAGTAGAGGATGTTTTGAATTTCATTGACAAAGAAAGGCCTGATGGTATAATTGTAACGTTTGAAACGTCGGTCTTGCCACGTTTACAACGTCTCTCTTGCCACGTTTGCAACGTCGGTCTTGCCACGTTTGAAACGTCGGTCTTGCCACGTTTGCAACGTCACTCTTGCCACGTTTTAAACGTCTCTCTTGCCACGTTTGCAACGTCGCTCTTGCCACGTTTGCAACGTCTCTATTGCCACGTTTGAAACGTCGGTCTTGCCACGTTTGCAACGTCTCTCTTGCCACGTTTGAAACGTCGGTATTGTGACGTTTCAAACGTCGCAATACCGACGAAAACTAGGTCGTCGGAAAAACGACGTCATGTGAAACGACGTTTGAGGGGGTCCGAGGTTTGTCGGTCTTCCGACAATAGAAAGTGGCAATTGTGTCGAACGCGCCGTCGGAATTTGACCCAAATGCAGTAGTGATTACTAGGATCTCCGGCCTTTCAAATTTATAGGAACTTTGGCCTTTCATCCAATAAATAAAAATACATTTCTATTATGTGGATCAAAACTAGGGTATTACATAGACCATTATGGAAAGAAAAAATTCCACTAAATTCAGTCAATCCCACCCTACCTCTCAAAATATGTGTCATTGACTTTGTGGGACCTTTTCTGAAAAGAGAAAAATGAATAGGAGCTAGATATATCATCACTGGATTTAAATATTTAACCAAATGGATAGAATCATAGCCGATTGAAACATGCATAAACAAGTGGTAGAAAAATTCATATATGAAAACATTGGTGCCATCTAACATTGATAATCAATTAAGGTACACATTTTGTCAATGTTACTATAAAAATAATGATGGAGGAGTTCCTAATTGACCACAATGAAACATCACCTTATCACCCCCAAGCAAACGGGGAAGTCAAATCTTTCAATAAGACTTGGCACAAGGGGTTGGAAAAAAATTGTGGTGTTGATAGAGACAATTGGGATGACAAACTACTAGTTGTTATATAGGCATATTTCACTACTTATAAATGGTCGAATGGAAAAAACCCTTTAAAACGTATCTACGGGTAAGATGCTATAGTCCCACTTAACTTATGTATGAATGCAAAATGGATATCTTTAGTACTACACTACAACCTGAGTATGGAAAATAAAGAAATGTTACATAAACTAAAGAACAATCAAGATCAATGATTGACTACACTCCATCACCAGGATGTGCAAAAGCAACAACAAAAAACATGGCACAATCAACATTTGAGGAAATTTAAGATATACAAATTTTTGACTTAGTATTTCTTTATGATAGTATAGTTAAATAAAATTCAAGGAATCTAGAAACCACATGGTTAGGGAATTATATAATTGAAGACATCAGACTGACTAAAGTGGTACAATTAAGAACACTCCGGGGAAATCTTCTAGATAAGCTAGTCAATGGTGCTTGGTTTAAGAAGTACCACCCTTGCAAAACAAAAAAAAAGAGAGGAAAGTAGTTCATTGGAAAAATCTCCCTCATGGGCACCAATGGGTGGGTACCTATTGGAAAATCACTTGGTGGTAATCAAATCCTTGAAAGAAAAAGAAAACCCCTCAAGAACACAGTCGGTTAAGAGGATAGTTACCAACTTAACGAGAACTCTACAAAGTTATCATTTTTTGGGGGGTCAAATTTTTACCCCGTTTTTAAAAATGGTGATACCGATAGCACCGCCCTCCCTTTTTAGGTGTTTTTATGACATTTTAAATTTTCTGATCCATAATGTTTCCACATTGTTTTTTTAAATGCTTATTTTTTCATCTATTTTCAATTTTTTTCTATTATTTTTTTTAACAGTGTTTTTAGTCATTTTTCCATGCTTCTTTCAATCTTAAAAATATTTTGTACCATTTAATTTTTTTTAATTAATATTTTTCATATATTTGTGCCTCCTTAATTAATTTATGGTTCCATACTTTTAAAATATAGTGCAAAAAAACATTTTTAACACATTGTTTACCTTTACTTTAGTACATAGAAAATAATTGTAGTTAAACAATGCTATTTTTTCGTATTTAGCAAAAAAATATACATTTTACAACCATATATAATAAAAATCCTATACATTGAGGTAAAAAAATGAAAACATTTAATAAAATTTTCCCTAGTATATTGATTCACATAAAAATAAATGTAATTCCTTCCTATTTCAGTGCCTCGATAAAATAAAATAAAATATATATTTTGTTATCTCCTACTGAAATAACGTAATTTAGTTTATGGTTTTCTTTCATGGTTTTCTTTATACCAAGAATAAACTGGTAAACAACATAATAACAACAATAGCATAATAAAATACATACCAACTAGTAAAATACATACCTTGACTTGTAGGTTTTTTTATTTAGCCCCTTTCCTGTGTGTTCTTGTTCTTTCCCAACTGCCCCAAACTGACCAAACTGAATATCTACCTCCCATCCAATTAGGAAAAAACTCTCTGGCTCCCTAGCTCCAGGAATCCTTGTGGTTTCCTGGCCCCCGAGCCCAAAGTTCCCAAAAATAGTAGTGCCCTTGTAATGTTTCCCCAAAACAATTTGTTCTTCCAATTTCCTCCTTCTTCCCCTCCCCTTCGAAATTTATTCCTTCCCTTCCTCTTCCCCAATTTTTTCCAAAACAAAAACCCCTCTCCAAGTTCTCTCCCCTCTTCCTTATCCTCCTCTCTCGAATCCCTTTCCCTCAATCAATTCTCCAATTTCCTTATCCTCTCATTAATCCCCCAACAACCTTATCCCCTCATTAATTACTTCACCTACCTTTTTAATAATAAAATAATAAAAAGACTTATTGAATTTAGTTTAATAATTAATTAAATTTAAATTAACAACTATGATAAATAAATAATCAAATTGGGTTGTTACATACACCCACCCTTCAAGAAAATTTCGTCCTAAAGTTACAGTAATTTACAATACAAGGGTAAAAATACATGATTCATACATCCACATCAAATAAACAACATCATCAATTTAAAACACTTATACATACTAGTGTACATGTGAAAGGCATGCATGTGTAGCTAGCACATACAAGACTCGAACATGTACTAATGACAATAATTATCATACCTAAAGTAATTCTTGTATGAGTCCAATCCAATCAACAATACCATTCATTTAATAAAATATAGTCAACCATTTAAAATGTTCGCAAAATCCCTCAATTATAATAATTTAGCACAAGAAACAATATTCACTTAGATAATTGTAGTTCAATTAAGCAATTATAAATATACATATATGCATATTTTTCAAAAAGACAAAATCAAGAAATTCTACTATAAGGAAAAATCCCCACACACTCTCAACTACTTCTAGTCTTCCTTCCTCCCTAACCTACTTCCATCTTCCATCCATATCCATCCTCTTATGGACTATCTTGGAGCATCAACTATATTGACCTAACTCAAAATAGAACCCGTAAGTGTAAATGTCAACTCTCTTGACCAAGATTTTCTAGCATGCAACTGGAAGTCATCATCACACATTTAGGGGAGTATGAGCTAACACCATCCTCCCATGACTCCAGGTTTCAGAGAATACATGGTGGGAAATGCCTCCACCCCTCCTAATAGAACTAGGGTCAACACCCTATCATGGACCATACAATGGCACTATGTTGTTGGGAATTTTGTCATCGTATATTCAGTTTCAGGTAGTCTCACCACTTGAAAAACCTACACTTGTCCACATATCATAGAAATTCATTTGAACCAACATAATTTCACATACAAAGATTCATACCATATTGTTTATCGGTCGATGTTCTCGACATCAACCTTTTATTATCATTATCCTTTGGCTATTTCATAGCCCATTGACCTGCATATTAGTCTATAACACAAACTCATACATATCCATGCATCATCATCATGTAAATACATTTAATCATATCCTCAATTCGGTATACATGTACCAATGACTTTAAATGTAATTTTTTTTAAGTTAGAAATAGATTGCATAATATCCCTCATAATTCAAATAATGATAAACATTCATAGAATTGACATTCACATAGGTCCATATGTCTTAAAATTTCGAGTGTATCATTAATAGTTTCACGGTTAATAAAAAATAAAAGATGATTACGCCTTAAGTAATTCTAGTTGTCTAAGTCAAAAGGGGCATTACATTGGGAAAATTCATCCCAAAGTTGTGTTCAGAAAAACAAAGTGAGGGATGGTCTCAATTCATGGTCTTTGCATCCTCCAAGGTAGTAGATCCTGGGCTATGTTGGTCCCACTAGACCTTCATTAGATTGAAATAAGTTGAGGCTATTAATAAATTAATTGTTACTACCCCATTTAGTGGACCTCCACTATGTCCAAACTCACATCAAATCAAGAGTAAGTTTCCTACCAAGGTCCATTCCACATTCCACAATTACTTGTCTTAAGGACTTATTTTCTCACAATTGCTCTTCATATCCTTTATATCTACATGCTACTTACCAACTTTGGCATCTAGCCCTTTTAGTTGCATAAATTTCACTTTTCAAGCTACTTTCTCTCACTAACGAACCGTCATGTATTTATATACATCGTTTATCTATTATATTTTATTGTATGCACTTTTCATCTTTCTTGACACATCATACCTTCTTACTTTCTTCTTCTTCTTCTTTACACAACATTTACATCCATTTTCATTTACACATTTATCACCTTTTAATTCTTCTAATATTACACCTTCTATTGCTCAAACAATGTACTTATTTACTAACTCATACGCTATTCTTTATTTCAAAACCTTGATTATATATTTGTCCTAATATTTCATTTTCTATAACCATTATTTATTATCTATCGTATGTTTTGTTCTCTTTTCGACCTATACATCTCTTAGCTCCATATTACCATCATTATCGTTACCCCCTTTTTATTTGCAACTTATGTATGTACATTATATATATTTCACATCAATCCTTAATTGTTGCTATATTTTCATTTCCTTTGCTTTTACTATATCATTCTTATCCTATACCCTCATATACCTAATGCCATATCTAGTCATTATCATTTATTTACATACTTTCAAATTATCCTTGATACACTACCTCTTCCTTATCTTATGTGTACTTAATTGCACATCATCTCTTTGTCTAACTCACACATTATCCTTATCTATTACTGTATCATACACATTGTATACCTTTGGAATGTTATATACATTATTTATTATCCCTTAAATTCACTTCATAACTATCGTAGATAACTTATTACCATATTACACAATTCAACACATATGATTCACATGTGTCATCCTTTTTTTTTTAATTGCTACCATACTATTATTACCCATATACCATTCTTACTTTTATTTTATATATTGTATTTATTTTTTTTACATATACTAGTAACCTTATTCTTATTTATAGTATAGGCCCTTATAATAATGAGGTTATAATTATCAAATTTATTCCATATATTCTTAGTTATTTACTTTCATTACTGTTGTTGTATATCTTATGTAGTGATATGACATTATGATTTACAATAATAAATTGTAAATTATTATAATATATTTATTTTTATGGAAATTTTTACATCAAACTCTTCTTTTTTAATGCTTATTCAACTTTATGAATTATATACATATATCCCACACTTCATATACATATCATTTTCTAAATATAACATCTATATAATTTTCTATATGGACCTTTATGATAATCAATTTACTTACTTCGACATTATCCATAATGTTAATGGATACCTAATCTTCTTGCACTATTGTCACCAATGTAATAACTAGTTATCTTGTTCACTCTCTTAATCCCCCTAGTATGTATTCGTTACTTTACCTTACTGTATTAATCGATTCACTAATCCTCATTCTAATATGTGCATTCACATTCCTCTTTGCACTAAACATATGTTGTCCCTATATTCTCATGTTTATATTTTTGTTTTCATTACTGTAATAATTTACTTGTTATTCATATTACTACCTCATTATATCTCATATAGCCTACTTTTTGTTAGACAACTGAGAGGGGGGGGAGGGGGGAGGGTGAATCATTTCTTATTGTGCTTAAATAATTATAACAATTTTAAGCTCATTACAGAACACTCAATGACGATCACAATAATGTAGGGAAGTAAGCAACATAGTATTCAACATCAATCACACACATGAAGCACACATAGACAGATATTCCTGAGGAAACCCATAAAGGGAGACAACCTCTTCTTCTTGATATGATAAGTAGTATTTATTTTTTGTACATTATCATTCTTATGAGAACCAACTCATTGTGAGGCTACCACCTCTATTTTACAAGATGCAACTTGCTGAGAGCACCAACTCTCTGGTTTCTCTAGCACCCACTAGAAGGAAGCACCAACTCCCTGAGTGTTCCAACACCAACTGGATGGAAGAACCAACTTCCAGTCACATGTGAACCAACCTGCATAATAGAGAACAATGGTTCTCCCTTGCACCACCCTACCTCCCTGGTTTTTCTGGCTGCAACCAGATGGAAGCTACAACGCCCTGTGTTCAAGCACCCACTTGCAAATCTGAGGACAAAAGTCCTCCCTAGCACCACCCTACCATCCTGAAATATAAATATTTTCTTGGTGGAATCTATTACAGTGATACAGTATTAATCAATAGCTTACCAGTCTCATCACTATTCTACTACACTTCTCTGTTCTGCCTGCATCAGTGTCCTCCATGCATACCAACCTCTTTGTTCAAATTTTCTATTGCATTTCATACTATGTTTCCCTACTTCATTCTATGAACTGCACCTCTTATATACTCTTCTGGTCCTATGCACAACCACCTTCTTCCAGCATACATAAACTATCACAGAGCTCTGCCTCTCTTCTCTATTCTGCATGTTATTCACACACCGATTCCTCTGCCAGATCATCTTGGCAACTCTTCATATTCTTTGACAGTTATGCTCAGTCTATTCACCATGAATGGCCATTCATCCTGAGATTATTTTGGCATCACTGGAAGTAACAGTCTTCGACACTTTTCAATCTATCGATTGTCTCTTAATTCCATTGATAGTTACCTCGAGTCTCTTTAACTTCTCTGGTGATCACCCTGAAGCCTCTTCGAATTCTCTGGCAGAAAAAATTAGTGGTTTTTGGCAGTTGTCGAGAGAACCTCCGCGTGCTCATGCCTTTGGTGCCTTTTCCCTTCCTGAGAAAACTTCACAGTGGGCGCTATCTTTTCTGGCTAAGCCCCTTCCTTTCACGTGACCATCGGGGGTGACTATACACCTAACCAACAGTCATTTCATGATTTCACGTTTCGGGTGATCACCTGCGAGTCACCTCAATTTAACCAAATTGTGAAATTTTGAGGTGGAGCCTTGCAACGCTAGATCCTTCCCTTATCTTCCGTTGATGTGACCACTGGTTGTGACCATAACCCTACTAAAAAAGGAATTTCACGATCTCGACGATATCCGATGTGGAGCCTAGCGACGTGCTAGTTCCTCCCTTAATCCTTCGACGATGTGACCATGTCTATGACCACAGGCCTAACTTCATCGTGCATGATCAACGATCCACGATCCTTAGTGGTCCGAAGACTATGATCAAATAGTGACCTCGTGTGTCATGTTTTTGAACGTGATCCAACCCTGACTCTTTCAACTCTCGATTCCCGATTCAGTGCTCTGTGTCGTATTGACGACCCACAACCCTCTATGATCCAATGGTCCAGATCTTATCGGGACTTCACGTTTCACGAAGTTGGAGGACTACTCACCTCCCTTATTCTGAGTCCTGATTATCCGAAACCTGCCCCAGATCAACGGTCCACGATCCTCTGTGATCCAACAGCCCAGATCATATCAGGGTTTCATGTTTCATGGAGTTGGAGGACTACTCACCTGCCTTCTCCTGACTCTCGATTTTTTGAAACTTTCTCCAGATCGATGGCCTACAACCTTCTGTGATCCAACGGCTATGATGAAATCATGAACTCGGACTTCACGAATTCTCGCTTCTCCTATATCTGAGTTGATGCTTCCTCTGGACTTGGAAGAAATTCTAAGTGTCAAAGGCCTCGACCTTTGATCCTTCTACGATTCTTGATGAATTTGGGACTTGTCTACGTTTCTAAATAATCTCCGTCTCTCCTGATATTTGGCAATGAAGTTAACCTCGGCCCTGGCGCACACTTGCGCTCTGCATGCAACTCTGTGCTATTCATCCTAAGCTTTGATTGCACACTCTGTTAGTAATCATGCAATCGCTGTTTTTTTTCTTTCCATCAATGAAAATCACACTCTGCCTGTAAACATGCCAACAATCTCCCCCTTTGGCATTGATGGCAACCTTGAAATACCACACTATTTTACTTATACCTCCAACTGTAGCATCCAGACCGCACCATTTCTACCCCTTTGATATCAATGTCAAAGAAAACATGCTCCCCCTGAGCTGTTGTAGTAATTTCCGGAGGTATCAGATATTCAACCAACGCATACTTCCCTTGACAGGATGTACTATTTTAACTTGATAATAGGGTCACGAACAACTTCTGGCGTAGATACTCAAAATGATCTTGTGCAAGTAGTTTAGTGAAGATATCAACAATATGATCTTTGGACGGAATATAATGCAAAGAAACCATAGAGTTGGTTACATGTTCCCTCTAGAAGTGATGCTTGATGGGTATATGCTTGGTCTTGGAGTGAAAGACAGGATTCTTTGACACACTAATTGCACTGGTATTATGACAATGAATTGGGATCAGTGTAGTATATTTTACCTCTAAGTTTGCAAGTGTCTGAATCATCCACAATACTTGGGTACAGCAAGTGGCAGCTGCAATGTATTCAACTTCTGTAGTTGATAAGGAAATGTAACCTTGCTTCTTTCTCAACCATGATACATGGGAATCTCCTAAGAAGAATGCACCTCCACTCATGCTTTTCCTTTCATCCATGTCGTTAGCCCAATCAACATCTGGATAGACTGATAGTTGAAAATTATGATTCCTAGGATACCATAGGCCATATTTCATTTCTCCTTTCAAATATTTGAATATTCTTTTGACGGCTATCAAATGACTCAGTTTAGGTGCAGACCAATACCTTCCTACCATTCCAACAACATGCATTATGTCTGGATGAGATGTTGTGATGTACAAAAGGCTTCCTATCATAGACCTATATGAACTCTGATCAACATTAGGTGAGTCATCATCCTTGCTTAGCTTGCATCGAGTGACCATAGGTGTGCTCACAAGTGTAGAATATTCCATTTGAAAGATTTTCAATATTTCTCTTAGATATTTCTCCTGAGAAAGAAATAGTCCTTCAAACCTCTGAGTAATTTGCAGACCAAGAAAAAATGACAGTTCCCCTATCATAGGCATTTCAAATTTAGACTGCATGGAAGAAGAAAACCATTTTACCAGTGAAGCATTATTACTTCTAAAGTTGATGTCATCTACATAAACAACCACAATGAGCAAATCATTACCCTCTGTTTTGATATATAGATTGTTGTCAATTGTTCCTCTCTTGAACCCTTTATCTTGAATATACTTATCCAGTCTGTAGTACCATGCACAAGGAGCTTGTTTCAACCCATATACGGCTTTCTTCATCTTGCAAACAAATTCAGGGTTATCTAATAGTTGGAAACCTTATGGTTGCTCCATATAGACTTCTTTTGTTATATATCCATTTAGAAAAGCTGACTTGACATCCATTTGATAGACTTTAAACTTCATATGACAAGCATAGGCAAGAAAAATTCTAATATCTTCTAATCTTGCTATGGGAGAAAATGTTTCATCAAAATCTAGTCCTTCTATTTGAGCATACCCTTTATAGAACAATCTGGCTTTATTCCTGACAATTTGTCCTTATGCCTTTAGCCACCACTTGTCCCGAGTTTAAAGACTTTATCTTGCAATCCTTGGAAGTGAACACCACTTCACATCCTCTATCACACATTTGACTTACACTGAGCAAATTATGTTTCAGCCCATCTGCAAGCAGAACATCCTGGGATTTTCATTTTCCATTACTTAAACTCCCCATCCCTTTACCCTTGATTTTACATGGAGCATCATTTTCAAAGGTTACATTTCCTAATTTTCTTTCACTTAGAGACATAAACTTACTTTTGTCTCTCGTCATATGTTTGGAGCATCCACTGTCAATATACCAGGGGTTCTTTTGTCTTTGAGCTGACAACACTAATCCAAACTTGTCATTTTCTTTCTTCTTCCAAACATTAACATTTTCAACAGAGGGATTCAAATCTGGCTCATAGATCCTTAAGCGACAGTCTGCATCTTTATGTCCATAATTATGGCATGTGTGACATTTTGGTTCATTGAATAAAGGATCATAACGATTGTTATTCTTAACCTGTGTCTTTTTCCCAGCCATCACATGATTTGCAGTATGTGTTTTTCTGTTACTTGGTTGTCTCATTCTTTGTTGTGGCATATATCTATTCCTTGAGTGTTTTGATTGCTCATATCAAAATATTAAAGAACAGTTTACAACTTTGTGACCAAAGTTAGAACAGAAAAAACAATATCCATAGAAAAATCCTTTGTACCTGAAAAATGGATGTCTTCTTTGAGCAGGTAGATTTCTTCCATGCTGATGATTTCTTTGAGCAGAGGGTGTATTATTTCTTTGCTCTACAGATTTAGTTATGGTACTTTTTCTTTCACTGTTCCTTGGCGGCTGATTATCTTCCTTTGTTTCTCCATATTTGTTGTTGTCAATGAATGTAGATTTGACAAATTTGATGGATTCTTTGTTTCTTGGTTGACCACTACTTGATCCTTCTTCATAACCCAAACCAGTTTTCAAATTTGGATTCCTTTGCTGATTCAAAATGATGGCTAATCCTTTTGAGGCTTTAATGCTTGGAAGATTTTGGAGATACAATGCTTTAAACTTCTCCATCTCTTTTCTGGTTTTTACTACCTCTTCTTCCAAGGCATCACATATTTCTTTCTTCTTTGATAACTGTTGTTTCAGACTGTCCTTTATTTTCTTTGCCTCTTCTAATTCTACTTTTAGCAGGGCAAAGTCTTCAACATGTTTTTTTCTGTCTTTCTCGAACTGTATCAACAACTATTTTGGTTTTTTCTTCTTAAATCTGAGTTTGTCAATTTATTTTAGGGCACTGATCAGTTATCCTTCCAAGTCAACCACAACTTCTTCTTCATTAGCATCACTTCCTGTGATTTCATTGTTATAATACTCTTTGGCCATAAGAATAAAGTCATTAACCGTATCTTCACAATCAAAATCACTATCTGTGTCTCCTGAAGAGTCATCATTGTTTACACATAAACTTTTCTTTTTACCAAATCTCTTGGATTTATACTTCTCTTCACCTTCAACATTCTGGTCCTTCTTCTTGTGTGGACATTTAGATGCAAAGTGACCTATCTTTCCACATTTAAAACATTTGAAGGGCAACTTGTCTTAGTACTTGCTTGATCCTTTCTTTAGTCTTCTCACAAATTTTTCTTCAATTTCATCAGGCTCAGAATCCTCAATCTTATCTGCTTTAAATGATGCTTCTCTAGAGGTGGGTTTATCTTTACCTATCCTCATTTCATATGCAGTCAACGTTCCTAGAAGTTGATCAAAAGGAAGAGCTTTTAGATCATTAAATTATTCTATAGCAGAGACCTTTGGGTTGAACCTATCTAGAAGAGATCTCAAAATTTTCTGAACTAAAGAGACTTCCTCAATTTTTTCACCAAGTCCTTCCATTGAATTTACTAGTTATTCAACTCTCAGAAAGTACTTCCCAAAAATTTCATCCTCTTTCATATTTATCTGTTCAAACTGTAATCTATAGGTTTGAAGCTTGGCATCCTTTACCTTCTCATTACCTTCATAACTGCTAATGAGTTTGTCCCACATTTCTTTGGCAGTTTCTAAGTGCATAAATTTTACAAATTCTACTTCTGCAAGCCCACTCATAATAACATTCATAGCCTTAGCGTTGAAGCTGAATTCTAGCTTGTCATCCTTATTATCCTGTACAACTGGCTTTACATAACCAGTCTCTACCACATCCCAGATATCTGCACCTAAAGCCATTATGTAGGTTCTCATCCTAAATTTCTAGAAGGCAAAGTTTGTTCCATTGAACAGGGGGGGCTTATTGGTTGAAGTTCCTTCATGGCTAGTCATGTTTAAGCTCTAGGATCTACCCTTAGATTAAAAGGAAACCGATATGATACCAATTTTTAGACAACTGAGAGGGGGGAGGTGAATCAGTTGTTACTGTGCTTAAACAATTATAACCATTTTAATCTCATTACAGAACACTCAATGATGATCACAATAATGTAGGGAAGTAAGAAACAATGTATCCAACATCAATCACACACATGAAACACACAGAGATAGATATTCCTAAGGAAACCCATAAAGGGAGAAAACCTCTTCTTCTTGATATGATAAGTAGTATTTATTGTCTGCACATTATCATTCTTATGATAACCAACTCATTGTGAGGCTACCACCTCTATTTTACAAGCTGCAACTTACTAAGATCACCAACTCTCTAGTTTCTCTAGCACCCACTAGAAGAAAGCACCAACTCCCTGAGTGTTCCAGCACTAACTGGATGGAAGCACCCACTTCCAATCACACAGGCACCAACCTACATAACAGAGAACAATGGTTCTCCCTTGCATCACCCTACCTCCCTAGTTTTTCTGGCTGCAACCAGATGGAAGCTACAACTCCCTATGTTCAAGAACCCACTTGAAAATCTGAGGACAACAGTCCTCCATAGCACCACCCTACCACCTTGAAATATAAATCTTTGCTTGCTAGAATATATTACAATGATACAATATTAATCAATAGCTTACCAGTCTCATCATTGTTTTGCTACACTGCTCTACTCTGCTTGCATCTGTGTCCTCCTCCACACATACCAACCTCTTTGTTTAAATTTTATGTTGTATTTCATACTATGTTGCCTTACTTCATTCTATGCGTTGTGCCTCTTTTATACTCTTCTGGTCCTTTGCACAACCACCTTCTTCCAACATGCAGAAACCATTAGAGAGCTCTACCTCTCTTCTCTGTTCTGCATGTTATTCACACGTCGAGTCATCTGTCAGATCATCCTAGAAACTCTTCGTATTATCTGGAGGTTATGCTTAGTATGTTCACCATGAATGGCCATTCATCCTGAGATTCTTTTGGCATCACTGGCAGTAACAGTCTTCGACACTTTTAAATCTGTCGATTGTCTCTTCATTCCACTAATAGTTACCTCAAGTCTCTTCATCTTCTCTGGAAATCACCCTGGATCCTCTTCGAAATATCTGGAAGAAATAATCAGTGGTTTCTGGAATTTACCCAGAGTACCTCCGTGCGCTCATGCCTTTGGCGCCTTTTCGCTTCCTGAGAAAACTTCGCAATGTGCACTATCTTTTCTAGCTAAGCCCCTTCCTTTCATGTGACCATCGACGATGACCATACACCTAACCAACAGTCATTTAGTGATTTCACGTTTCAGGTGATCGACTGTGAGTCACCTTGATTTACCCAACTCGCGAAACTTGGAGGTGGAGCCTTGCAATGCTAGCTGCTTCCCTTCTTTTCCGCTGATGTGACCACTGGTTGTGACCACAAACCTACTAAAAAAGGCATTTCGCGATCTCGATGATATCCAACATGGAGCCTAGTGACGTGCTAACTCCTCCATTAATCCTTTGATGATGTGACCATGGCTATGACCATATACCTAACTTTGTTGTGCCGGATCAACAGTCCATGATCTTTAGTGGTCCGATGACTGTGATCAAATCGCGACCTCACATGTCAGGTGTTTGAACGTGAGCCAACCCTGACTCTTCCAACTCCCGATTCCCGATTCAGTGCTCTGGGTTAGATCGACAGCCCACAACCCTCTATGATCCAATGGTCTAGATCTTATTAGGGATTTGTGTTTCTCGAAGTTGGAGGACTACTCACCTCCCTTCTTCCAAGTCCCGATTGTCTGAATCCTACTCCAGATCAACGACCCACGATCCTCTATGATCCGACGACCCATATCATATTGGGATTTCATGTTTCGTGGAGTTGGAGAACTAATCACCTCCCTTCTCTCGACTCCCAATTTTCTGAAACCTGCTCCAGATTGACGACCTACAATCTTTTGTGATCCTAGGCTATGATGAAATCGCGAACTCGAACTTGGCGAATTCTCGCTTCTCCTATCTCTGAGTTGATGCTTCCTCCCGAATTGGAATAAATTCTAAGTGTCAAAAGCCTCGACCTTTGATCCTTCTGCGAGTCCTGATGAATTTGTGACTCATCTACGTTTATGAAAAATGCTATCTATCCTGAGATTTGGCAATGAAGTTAACCTCGGCCCTGACACACACTTGCGCTCTGCGTGCAACTCTACGCTATTCCTCTTGAGCTTTGATTGCACACTCTGCCAGTAATCATGCCATCGTTGTTGTTGTTCTTGCCATCAATGACAAGCACACTCTACCAATAATCATGCCATCATTGTTGTTGTTCTTTCCATCAATAACAAACACACTCTACTTGTAAGTATGCCAATACTTTTATAACTTTTAATTTATAACACTCATTGTAACTACATACTTTTAATATTTCTACATCCTTTATTGTTTTGTTGTATATTACATTATATCTATTATTTAAATAATCTATACATCATTGTATAGATTATCCCACTATTATTACTATTACATTTATTAAATTTAATATATCTTATATACCACTTTACTCATAATATTTTCATATTGTAAATATTTTCAACGTACGTTGCTTACACTATTGGTTAATTTGTATTTTGATTTAATTTACAATATATTGTTATACACTTTATCACATTCACTATTATATTGTAAAACTTTATGTATTTCTAATATGCATTATTACCATTTTACGGTCCCAATAATATAATATTATATTAACTTATGTATACACTTCTATATATACACTCACATTACCTTCTTTAAATAAATATGTTGCCCCCATATTAACCATATTTATAAGGTAACAATACCATACTACTTAACCATTTGCTTACCACTTTCATATCTATTATATATATATATATATAATAATTTTATATGTATAATCTATATATATAGATCTAAATGGAAAGTAACAGAAGTCAATATACAAATTGGCAGTTGGAAAAATCCAATTATATATGTATTCTTCTAGAAAAGAATCCAAAATGTAAAAAAAGATTGTTTATCTAAATAAGGGAGAGCATGGATCATGCATGAATTGGATTTGGAAATTAGAAGTGATGTTAATTTTTTTTTTTTATTATAATTTCTTTTGGATGTGTTTACACATAAGTAAAATTAGACTAGAGTCATCAAGTGAAATAAAGAAATTTTCATCCTCCTTTTTAAATTATATATATATA
>ML776665.1:20809-45338 GCA_009831015.1 Picea engelmannii
TATGTTCTTAGTGAGAAGTGATGGCTTCATCAGATAAAGAAGATTTTATTTATGAGGCATCAACAAATTGTTCGCATGCCTTTTATTTTGGGACTAGGAAATGCAATGAGAATGTTTGTAATGTAAATGAGGCATCACATTTTTCAGATAGTCAGAAGTTTGATCATAGTAAAATAAATTGTATTCAACATGTTCCTCATGAAAGTCCTAAATCAGAGGAATTTGAAGGCACCAGTGATAAATAGGAGGAATATGATGGTGATCAATCTGGTCAGTAGTTTAATAGTATGGAAAATAATCAAAATGTAGGTCAAAGTGGAGACTATGATCAAAGTTTGAATGATTGGGATGACAATTTTCCTCCAAGTGAGGATTTTCAAGGTACCGATGAAAATTTCCAAGGAATCAATGAATATGATGAAGAATTTCCCTCAAGTGAAAATTTTAAAGTAGTGACTTGATGATTATGGAAATGGTGGACACTCTTTCCTGAGTGGGGAATTTAAAGGAAACAATGTTGGTGATGATTAGTTTCCTCCAAGTGAGCATTTTGAAGGTACTGATGAAGATTTTCCTCCAAGTTACGATTTCCAAGCCACGAATGAGGATGATGAAGAATTTCCCTCAAGTGGATATTTTAAAAGTAGTGATGATGATTATGGAAATGGTGGACACTCTTTCCTGAGTGGGGAATTTAAATCACAAATGTTGGCGATGTTGATTTTCCTCCAAGTGAGGATTTTCAAGGTGTCGATGTGGATGATGAATATTTTCCTCCAAGTGAGGATTTTCGAGGCAATAACGAGGATGATGAAGAATTTGCCTCAAGTGGGGGTTTTAAAAGTAGTGAAGATGATTATTCCATTGGTGGACACTCTTTCTCGAGTGGGAAACTTAAAGGAAACAACGTTATTGATGATGATTTTCCTCCAAGTGAGGATTTTCAAGATATTGATGAATATTTTCAAGGCACTAAGCAGGATAATGAAGAATTTCCCTCAAGTGGAGATTTTAAAAATAATAAAGACGATTATGTCAATGGTGGACACAATGTTGATGATGTTTTTTATCCAAGTGAGGATTTTCAAGGTACCGATGACGAGAATGAAAATTTTTCTCCAAGCGAGGATATTAATGGAATTGATAGTCTTAAGGATGATAATGATTTTCCTTTAAGTGAATATTTTCATGGAAGATCCAATGATATTTATGATGATGGTAATCATTTTTCTGGTGAGTTTGATATTCCTCTTATCAACAATATTATCAATGAAGACGATGTTCTCAATCATTCAGCTACAACAAATCAAGGTGATTGACATTCTCGTGTTCAGTCTCCTGACAATTTTTTGTTTTATATTTCTTCTGGTGATGAGGAAATTCCTTCTAGTGAGGATGATGAAATAGTGGAGAAATTGCAAAGAAACATTGTGTCTGGGACTAGGACTAGACCTTTTTATATCAATCCAAATCATTCTAGTTATACAAGGTCTAGGAAAGAATTTCTCACTAAATCAATTTACATAAGTGAATTGATTTCTAGTGATTGTTGTCAAAAGAATTGTTTGAAAAGCATGAACTACATGTATGTCTTGAATAAAAGGAAGATATATTTGTCAATGAATAAGAGCATGCAAAATTCATATTTTATAGGGTGCATGATATCAACCAAGACAGAATATGATTATCACATTGAGAATCTTTTACTTTGCAGAAAGGATTTCAAAACAATTCACTCAATTAGTAATATTCGTCTATCAAGAATCCAAACAAGGTTAGAAAAATATCCTTCATTATATTCAAAGGTACATCATGGACTAGAGAGTGGGTCATTAACAAACACTACATTGTCATGGATGTGTGATTTATTTTCCAAACATGGAGAGTGTATGCCAGATAGAGACACAATACATATTCTAGATAATTTCTCGAGGGAAATATACAACTTGTACAAAGAATATGTTGAAGGTGTTGAAGGAAATGGTAATTTTATTACATATGCACATTTTACAAGAATATGGAAGAAACAATTCAACATTGTCCATATTCTTAAGAAGTCAAGGATGGGGATTTGCAATATGTGTGCTACTCTTAAATAAAGAAGAGATAAATATGAAGGGGAAAAAAGAGGTATGTATTTACTATTTTGTTTCTTTTTCTAATTTGATAGTTATTAACTATGAAAACATATGATCAATATTTTCATTTTATGTCATGCATAGATTCCATATTCAAAGAACTTCAAGAACGTCAGAATCAACAATCAAGTGAAAGGAAAAAGTTATACAAACATATGAAGAAGTGTTATGATGCAAAAAACAAATATTTAGGTATGATAATTGATGGCATGAACTAGAATAAAACACTTCTATCACATTTTCTCCTTAAACCAAAAAATTCACAGGAAGAGAATTTCATTAAGTTTCACTTGGTTGGTTGTATGGATTTCAATGCAAAAATGTGTTCAAGGGTTTACCTCACAACTCCAAATATTCATAATGATGCAAATCTGACCATCACCATAATTCATCATGTTCTCACTCATTGCTCTGGCAATCTTCCTCAAGTTCTCTATCTACAATTGGACAACACTAGTCGTGAAAATAAAAATCAAATTGTGTTTGGATATCTAAGCATGCTTGTTGAACTAGAAATTTTTCAAAAGATGAAAGTTGGTTTCCTTCTTGTTGGACACACTCATGATCATATTGATCAAATGTTAAGTCGTTTTTCAATAACATTGAAGAGGAAAAATGTTGGAAGCCTGCCATCATTGATTGAATATATTAAGAAAACATACATTCCAAAGTCTGTTTTTCATATATTAGAAGAAATTGTTGACATGGGAAGATTTATTCAGGGATTGAATGGTGAAGAAATATGTATTGAGCAGCTTAATGACATTATCTTCCGACATCAATTGTGTTTCAAAATATTTGATGGGAAAACACTTATATGGGGAAAGCAGTATTCAACTATTGCAGAATGGGGGCCTTCATCAAGTTTAGTAGTTTTGAAGTTCATTCCAAATCCTCCAATATTTGCATAAAAGTTATTGTTATTACAATCAGCTTCTAAAATTCATAATGCATAGAGGTGTAATAGAGATGTATATTATTCTGAATGCCTGGAAGAAATACAAAAGTCCATTAAAGATACATATGAGTACTTTGATGTTATTGATTATGTTTGGTGGGAGTATTTTTTCAATGGGCAAAGTGACATAATTTCAAGTTCAACAAATGAAGATACATTTTTTAAGACTCCATTTCATTGGCCACAAAATATTCCAAATGAATCTGAAGAAAGAAACATTGTTGAACAACAAGAATCTCAAGGTGTTATTGAGTTTACAAAAGTAGAGGAAAGATAAATGTGTATTGGTTCTCAAAGGTCATGTGCACGACATGAAGCCACAAAAGATGTAGAATTCCTCCCTCTCAAGCACATGTTATTGAATTATTATTTGAAGACGCTTGCGTGCAGGTGATCCGGTTTCAGTATATGGATGTTTGTTCTTTTATGGATTCTTGTGATGATGTTGATGGATTATTATGTTATGTTGTTTGATATCTTTGTATTGACATATGTTATTTATGATTTTCCCCTGAGTGTGTAGGACACCTGATAGATTGGGGATGCCACTGGCATCAATGGACCTCCTTGGACTCCAGATTGAGTCAGGGAGTGGATTATATTGGTTTGGGTATTATTATTTATCCATATGTGACATATGATCGGGTATATTATGATGTTGTTTATGGATCATTGACAATGTTTTGTTGATGGATGCAGGCTGGCAATTGATTTCTAATAAGACTCACATAAGGAGTAAAGGGGCCATGCACAACAACTAGATATTGAGAGAGAGGTGTGGCAACAGCCCTGCCACAGCCTACTAGCATTCCCGTCGTGGCTTGAATTGTAGGTTAACAATTACCTAGTTCGAGAGACCCACGATATTGTGAGGGTAGAATGAGACAGTCTCTCATGAATATTCTAAGGGGTGTGAAATAAGGCAGGGTCCTTATTCCTTAGAGGCCCATAATCTCTTACAAGGTCGCCTAATTGGAGTATTGAATCCAAGGGTTGGACAACTACCAAAACCTGTCAAAGGCGAGTGGCACCCTTGGAGCACGTAGTGCATCTTGAAGGGCACGTTGTGTAATTAAAAAATGAATCAAAGGCGAGTGGAACCCTTGGAGCACGGAGTGCATCTTTAAGGGCACGTTATGGTATAAAAAAAATGAGTCAATGAATCTAGGTGGCGTAGAAAACTTGAGTGAATGTTGAACCTTAAAATCTTCCTCACCTTCCTAATTAATTAATTGATTAATTAATTAACTAAAGAAAGAATTTATTAATCATAATCCCTAAAGGTCTATGCGTTTACAAATAAATATTAACTAATCCCAAGTCTAAGTGAGTGAGGAGAGTAAAAAATAAATTTTTAAATTAAATGATGAGGGTTGAAATAAATCAAATTAAGAACCAATAAAAATAAAACAAATCTAAAGGAGTGATTAATACACTTGTGCAAGTAAATACTAAATTAGAATTTAAATTGAGAAAGGAATAAAGCATAAATATGTGTAAGCATAGAAAGGTATCTAGTCTAGTCTAACTAAAGAACTTTCCTAAATTAAACACAACTCAGTTTTAGGAAGGAATCATTCATTAAAAGGGAAATAAAGGGAATAAAGGGACAACTAGGAGTGGGCACCGATGTGTGAATAAATCGACTGGGGGGATTTGTGGCTAGGGTTTCCCTGGACATAACCCCTCTCGTTGTTCTTAGTGGGCACCTTCTCTATCGGGATCCCATGTGCTCCTCTCCTGTGGTTTCTTGGTGTTCCCCAGCCACGATGGCTTTGGTGCACTGCAGGCCTCTTCGTGGGCGCCTCCTCTGTCGACGTCCCCCTTGTGGCTCCGTCCCTGTGGAAGCACGGTTTTTTATTTGCATGGTGCTCCAACTTATATGGTTTGGGTTTTCTCTAGTGTGTCGCCTACTTGCGAGGCCCTTGGTTTGATATGTGTTTGATGTCCAGATTATTTTCTCGGGATTTGGTGGACTATGCCTCTCCCAGGGCTTTTGATGGATCCCTTTCTCGGTGTGTTGGTGGCTAGGTTATGGGTCTCTGGTTTTGAGATCTGGAGCTTGATGTTGTGGTTTCTAGGTTTTTATGATTTTGGTGGTTGGTGCAGAGATTTGAGGTCCATAATTTGGACGTGCAGTGTGGAACTGTGGTTCTGTGCTTTGAAGTCCTTCTTGGGTGTGCAATTTTGTCTTTGGATTTAGATGCATGATCTTACTAGTCCTTATTATTTTAAATATTTTTAGTGGCTTAGTAGCCTTTTCTGGGCCCTATGGGGTTTCTTATTTTCTACTCTTTTACCCATGGATTGGGGGAGTGCATCATGCACATGTGAATGTAATTTTGTATCCTTTTGGATGAATAAAATTATGAATTTTTCTGAGGAAAAAAAAGAAGGGACAACTAGGAGTGATTTTAGGAGCACTTTTAGGATGGGTGAGGGAAATTGGAATTTAATTAAATTAAATGGTGTATTTATTGGTGCAACTAAGGGAATGAGTGACAAGTGTACGAGGGGATTAATTCTTAATTATTTAAAAAAAAATTAATTAAATCTGCAAATGACAAGTGGTCACTAAGAAAAATTCTATAAAAGAAATGTCTGAGAGGAAGAATGGATCATGACTGGTAGGAGTAAGGTTATGCTGCATAAATTTTGATTGTTTTTACTTGTGAGAGTTGGGATACCCAGCTCGAGAAAGAGAGTGGTAGATCTACCTTGAGAGGTGAGCTGGAAGCTAGAGTATTCTGTTTGTTTATGTGCGTGGCATCTTTGCGGCTTGGGGGGCTAAGGGGGAAGAAGACTACCCCTAGCATTGGCTAGGAGGTATCGATGAGGTATCAACGATTATCAAGCGGGGGAAAGGAGGAAACGCCAGTTGCCGAAGAAAATCATCAAGTCCATCTTAGTCGTTGGTTATGGTATTTATTGAAATTTTTGATTTGAATAGGGCTTTAAATCGTACATTCATTTTTTTTTTTTCTTAATTATGTTCAAAATTTTAGGATGGAATAGACAATCCCCTTGATGTTTTATAAATTCTAGAAGCGGATTCCAAATAAAATTCACTGCCATATTTAATTGAATCTGAGCTTGAATGTTTGTATATAGAACGTTGATTTCTTCCATTCTAGTTGAGATCTGGCCATGAATTATTCCCGTATGATTGCGTACCAAGCACTATCTGAATCTTACTCTCTGGAGAATTTGCTAACAACCAACTTTTAATTTAGAGTTGAGTTAAATTCCATCTGACCCTCGCCACGATTTACCCCATCAATTTTTCTCTCTGGCAAGGTCGTTGCCTTATTGGAGTTCAATCTAATTCCACTCTGATATTTTTCCACTATCTATTAAATTTTGGACTGGTGTGGATCAACGTTGCTTGTAATTTCAATCCGAAATTTTCCCAAATACCCTTGAAATTGTTGTTTAAATCAAAACACAATGCCTTTATCTTGTTGGGAGAATTTGTAAAATTACCTTGGATCTACTGTTTAAATCAAAACACAATGCCATTATCTTGTTGGGAGAATTGGTAAAACTTCCTTGAATCTATTGTTTAAACTAAAACACAATGTTATTATCTTGTTGGGAGAATTGGGAGAAATACCTTGCATCTATTGTTTAAATCAAAACGCAATGCCATTATCTTGCTAGGAGAATTTGTAAAATTACCTTGGATGTACTGTTTAAATCAAAATGCAATTTTATTACCTTGTTGGGTGTATTGGTAGAATTACCTTGAAACTGTTGTTAAAATCAAAGTGCAATGTTATTTATCTTTCTCGGTGAATTGGGAGAATTACCCTTGAACTACTGTTAAATCAAAACGTCATTTTATTACCTTGATGGGCGATTTGGGAAATCGCGGTAAGTTGTTCTAAGTTTTCATTACCACTGGATCTATTCTTATTTTTTCAGTAATTTCAACGATCTGGTTATTGTCTTCCTCCTTTTATCGATGTTCAAGGGTTGGTTTGATTAACTTAAGTTGCAGTGAAAATATGCTTATTGATGGGGGTATAAACTTTGTTGTTTGTATGGATTTAACACGTTGGAACCTTAGCTTGTTTCCCATATCATAATTCTTCTTGTCTCAGATTGCTGAGATAGAGTTAATAAAAAATCTTTCATATGAAATCTTTGTATAGTTTTTCCTTATTCCTACAAGTTTTCAGCATTAGAAGATGACCTACACATTGGAGTGTCCTTTAGTTTCATTTGATTTTAGTTAGTAATATTCAAAGTGATGCAAGCCCCCTTCTCTCCAATGGGTTGTGCAACCTCCCAGTCTAGGATTGTTCAAAATACTGAGCTGAATTATCTCTTCAGGCCCCCTACTGGAACCCAAATCAAGTTACACAAGCCCCTTTTCTCCTAAGGCGCAGGTTCTATGAAAACCCGTGGGGTCTTGCTAATCCCATGTTCAATTTTTGAAATAATAGGTGATATATCCTTCTTCTAGGCCCCTTCCATCATATGACCTTGGGCTATGACCTCTGGCTATCCCCCTTCGTGACTTTGGGCTTCGACATTTTTGAGTGCAACTGACTCCTTTTCCCCCGAAATCTGAACCAGCAAAATCACCTAGACGAGATCTACAGTCTGCACTTCTCCGACAGCCAACGACTGTGATCCACTTAGGAACTTTGTCTTCGGGAGTTCTAAGCATTCCAAACACATTTTTCCCACGAAGTGCTTTCCACTCGAAGCTACGAATCGAGCGCCACATGCTCACCCTGATCAACGGTTACGACGCGTCCTTGTTCCCACTTCGGGTGACTTTCAATCAACGCTCCTTTGATATTGTTCCCCCGAAGTACCAAAAATCCAGAGTAAATATCCATGCTCCACATGTCCCTCTGTTTATCAATGGATCATGTTGGCTTCGGCTTTCAGTGCTTTTGACCTTCGAGACTCCACTCTCATATTTCTCCCGAAGCGTCCTATCACCGAAGTGATGGATCTGATGCCACGTGTCCAAGAAATTGATGGCTAGGATGGGCTCTTACCTCTGGATATTCTGACTACTTCCATTCAACACTCTGCTTCCTCCTTGATTTTCCTTTGAAGTCCATGACCTGGTGACACGTGTCCTTCCTAGATTGACGGTCACGATGGACTTTGCTACTTTGGGCTTCAAGATTTTTTCTCACTCCACATAGACTTTTCTTCGAAGTGCTCTCCTTCTGAAGCACGTGCATGTCCTTATGGATACAACAGTCAAGATTTCTTCGGCCTTCATGACTTCATCATAAATCTCTCTTTGCTCCACTGAAATCTTCCGGATATTTATCTCCCAAACCTTCTGATCTTCCGCCACCTTTCTCTCTTAACGATGGATGGTCCCGATCCACTTTGGTACATCGAGACTTTGGGACTTCGACGAGTCCACTCTCCTATGCACTTGAAAAGAGTTTAAGGCTCGTGCACTTACCTGGATCCAACGACTGTTGGTCCTTCGCGCTCAGATACAATGGTTGGGATCTGCCCCTCCTTTGCGCGCTCCTCCTGATGTCTGGACGTAGGATTAAACAATCAAGATCTCTTCTTGCAGTTGATCTGACAGAAGTTGTTTCTCCTCCTCCTGAGATTTACCACTTCCTCTCGAATTGGGAATAATGGGAAATATTCAAAGGCTGCGGCCTTTGTTCCTCTTGCGAGCCCGACTACTTGGGTCTTGACTTCTCTCCTCCTCTTGAGCTTCTACTTTCTCCCGAATTGGGAAAATTTGCAAGTATCCAAAGGCTGCGGCCTTGGATCCTTCCCCTGGGATCCTAACAGATTAGGTCTTGACTTGGGCTTCTGGGAACACTATCCCTCCTTGATATTTTCAACTTGAAATAAGTTCACCTCTATGCACTCCTTGCACTCGACTGAGCCTTCAGACGACTTTAGAATTAAAATATTTTTCAGAGAATATTCTTGCACACTCCTTGTGCTCGCTCGATGAAATCCTTGCAGAGCTTCTCCCTTCAGTCTAAGAAGTTGACTGTCTTCTTGCGCACACTTGCACTCGCTCGATGTACTCCTTGAAGATATTCTCCTACAGAGTGTTCAACAAATTTATGGGTGTCTTCCTCTAACACTCTTCTCACGGAAATCGAAGCAAAGTTTACTTGTGCACTCCTTGCAACACTCAATGCCCACCTGGCAGAGTCTTTCATAGTATTCAACAACTTCGATTGTACTTTCTCTGTAAAGACTTTCCTCCTCCAAGGTTTTCAGTAACCTTTAGGATCCTCTTGAGTCTGATAATGTTCTGGTGTGCCCTCTTGGCACGTTCTCGTCTGAACTTGAAGAAAAATTTAGATACACACTCCTTACGTTGGCTCACAGAATTCTCAATACTTTGTTGTGCACTCCTTGCACTTAGCCTAAAAGATCCCAGAATAATTCAGCAAACTCACAGAAACATAGTGAAGTCTATCCTGTCCCTACAGATGAAGCCTATCATACACATCTACAGCATAAATGAACACACATTAACAACATAAAACAAAAATTCACCACAAAGGAAGTCTTAAACAATGAAATATGTTATTTTGTATTAATATCTGAATGTTAATTACAATGTGTTCAGGCTCGGACTACAACAGAGTCTCGCCCCTTCTCTCCTTGGCTTACAATGGTTTTCTATCTCAAATTTTAATAGCTTCTACTGGGCATACGTTACAAGGATTTATACAAGAGGAGACTCATTGAGTCTTTCCCTCCAACTACACTAGTTGTGTCTAATCACCATCAAAATGCCTATCTACTGAGGCTGATTACATTGAATGAACATCTAGTCTGAATCAGATCTAGATCAACTTACTGTAACCAGGCGACTCTAACTACTACATGTACAAAGGCATCAACTCGGATTTGCTCAGACTTACAACATTTAATTGCATTGAATCTTTAAATTCAAGGGGAAAATAAGAGGGTTGGTGCCTCTCCCCTTCTTGAATGTGATTTGATATGATGGAATGTTGGTGTGTGATTAGGTAGAAAGGATGATCCTGCATCATACTCCATTGCTGGGAAAATCCTGAGCTCCTACTCATGATATCCTCTACTCTATTGTTGAAATCCCCCTGGATCCCAAACTTCTCTCTGAAGCTTTCCACCTTCTCCTTTGGTATGTTTCTACTGTTGTTGCCTTGCTACTCTTGCAGGTTCTCTTCATCTCAACTTCTCCTTACTGACAACCTCTTGTGTTGACCTCAACATCAGCCTACTTATCTCCTATATAACTTCTTCCAGTTGCTCTGTTGGCTATCTCCCTTCATGCAGACTGCCCTGTTGCACTTCCTCCTTATCAATGGGTAGATCATCCTGATATCCCATGCTACCTTCACTTTATGTGGCAATGTCTTGCCACTATGTTGCAGACTCCAATTCTTCATGCTCCTTACTGAGGTTTTTCTCAGCTATCTCCTTTGATAGATTGAATTCTGTCAACTCTTCTGTTGGTACATTCCCATCGTCCTCCAGTTGCTCATCATGTTGGAATACTTCTTCTCTTTGCATGACTATCTCTGGGCATCATCCTTATGGTTCTGGATTCTTTAGCCAATCCTCCAACATCTCCAACGCTTTCTCCCACTGAGTGAGCATCTTAACTATATGCTCCTCTTTTTTTGTTGGGGAAAACATCAATGTCTTCTCCTTCTCCTCCTCCTCTGGAAGTCACAACTGGCTATCCTTTGTCTTCTACTGCACCTAAAATTTGTGCACTGGCCTTCGTTGGGATAATTGGCAGGAATATTTGAATTCCCCCAATGATCAGAATTGTCCTATGATCCTCCTCCATCAACACCATTGGCTGATCTGAAATCACCTCTGAGATACTGAGACCTTCATATAGTCTCATCTCTTCTCCCTTGCCCACCTAGAAATATGGGATTCCACTTTTTCCCTCTTAGTAGTCTATGAGATCTTCAGATGATCTCATTTCATTTCCCACCTGGAAATCTTAATTTTCATCACTGCCCTCCTAACAATTCATGAGATCAACTTATCTGACTTCCTCCTCAATAAGGTTCTCCCCAAATTATGGCTCATAGACACAAACCATATTCTTTGTGTCACTGAGGGTTTCAACTTCCCCCATACACCTCCTCAACACTTGTTGTTGCCTTCTCACTAACAACTTTTGGACAGGCCATTTTATTTTCTACTTCATTGGTCATTCATACCTCCAACGTACTTGTGATTATTGTTGCATCTTCAACATTATCCTATCAAGCTTTGCTATAATCTCCTTGAGATATTTTTCCATGTTTGTCTTGGTTTTATGTTGGTGATCCTTACCTTGACCACACCTATGGCCTTCAATATCCATTTTTCTCTTTTTCCTGCCCTCCTAGAAAGTCTGCTAGTTACCCTGTAACTGAAAGCACCTCCATCTTTTCCTACAACCCACCTAGCTGTCTATTGACTGTTTCACACTTGCAAGCAATCACACACAGAGAATCAACACTCTGTCTCCCTTCACCTGCTGTCTACAGGTAAAATTTTAGCTTCTAAAACCACTTGATGGTATCAGACAAAACCTTTTCCTAGGCTATGATACCACTTGATGCAACCCCCCTTCTCTCCTAGGGGTTGTGCGACCTCTCGGTCTAGGATTGTTCAAAAGACTAAGCTGAATTAGCTCTTCGGGCCCCCTTCTAGAACCCAAATCAAGTTACATAGGCCCCTTTTCTTCTAAGGTGCGGGTTCTATGAAAACCCGTGGGCTCCTGCTAAGCCCCTGTTCCCTTTTTGAAATAACAGGTGCTATCTCCTTCTGCTAGGCCCCTTACATCATATGACCTTAATATATGACCTCGGACAAAACCCCTTCGCAACTTTGGGATTCGACGGTTTTGAGTGCAACTGACTCCTTTTTCCCCAAACTCTGAACATACGAAATTACTCGGATGAGATCTACAGTCTACACTTCTCCGATAGCCAACAACTATGATCCACTTTGGAACTTCAACTTCGGGAGTTCTAAGCATTCCAAATGCCTTTTTCCCCCGAAGTTATCTCCACTTGAACCTACGGATCGAACGCCACGTGCTCACCCCGATTAATGGTTAGGATGCATCCTTGTTCCCAATTCGAGAGACTTTAAGTCAACGCTCATATGCTCTTGTTCCCCCAGAGTACCAAACCTCTGGATTAAATCTCCACGCTCCACGTGTCCCTTCGTTTATCAACGACTCCTTTTGGCTTCGGCCTTTGGGACTTTTGACCTTCGGGACTCCACTCTCTTATTTCTCCCGAAGCATCCTATCACCTAAGTGATGGATATGACGCCACGTGTCCAAGCAACTGACGGCTAGGATGGGCTTTTACCTCTGGAGCTTCATACTACTTCAGGTCAACGCTCCACTTCCTCCCTTCTTTTCCTGCAAAGTCCATGATCTGGTGAAACGTGTCCTTCCCAAATCAATGGTCACAATGGACTTCGCTACTTCAGGCTTCGAGAGTTTTTCTCACTCCACACATACTTTTCTTTGAAGTTCTCTCCTTCCGAAGCACACGTGTGTCCTTTTGGATCCAACAGTCCAGATTTCTTCAGCCTTTGCAAGCTTAGCATAAATCACTCTTTGCTCCACGCAAATCATCCAAAGCTTTATCTCCCATACCTTCTGATCTTCCGCCACCTGTCTCTCTTGATGATGGATGGTCCCTATCCACTTTGGGACTTCGAAAAGTGCAATCTCTTATGCACTTCAAAAGATTTTAAGGCTTGTGCAATTACCTAGATCCAACGATTGTTGGTACTTCGCACTCAGATCCTCCTCCTAAGCTCTACCACTTCCTCTAGGATTGGGAATAATGGAAAATATTCAAAGGATGTGGCCTTTGATCCTCCTGTGAGCCCAACTACTTGGGTCTTGACTTTTCTCCTCCTCCTGAGCTTCCACTTTCTCCCGAATTGGGAAAATTTGCAAGTATCCAAAGGCTGCAACCTTGGATCCTTCTCCTGTGAGCCCTATTGCTTGGGTATCGACTTGTGCTTCTGGGAACACTATCCCTCCTTGATCTTTTGAACTTGAAGCAAGTTCACCTCTATGCACTTCCTGCACTCGACTGAGCCTTCAGACAACTTTAGACTTAGAATATTTTTCATAGAATCTTCCTACACACTCCTTGTGCTTGCTCGATGCACTCCTTGTAGATCCTCTCCCTTCAGTCTAAGAAGTTGACTGTCTCCTTGCACACACTTGTGCTCGCTCGATGCACTCCTTGAAGAGATTCTCCTGCATAGTGTTGAGCAACTATGTGGGTGTTTTCCTCTGACACTCTTCTCATAGAAATCTAAGTAGAGTTCCCTTGTGAACTCCTTGCACTCGCTCAATGCCCACCTGGAAGAGTCTTTCAGAGTATTCAACAACTCTGACTATTCTTTCTCTACAAATACTTTCCTCCTCCAAGGTGTTCAGTAACCTTGAGGGTCCTCGTGAGTCTGAGAATGTTTTGGTGTGCCCTCCTAGCACGTTCTCCTCTAAAATCAAATAAAAATTTAGATACGCACTCCTTGTGTTGGCTCACAGAGTTCTCAATACTCTGTCATGTACTCCTTGCACTTATCCTAAAAGAACCCAGAATAATTCAACAAACTCACAGACATCTAGTGAAGTCTATCATGTCCCTGTAGATGAATCCTATCATACACATCTACAACATAAATGAACACACATTGACAACATAAAACAAACATTCACCACACAGGAAGTCATAAATAGTGAAATATGTTCTTTTGTATTAATATTTGATTGTTAATTACAATGTGTGCATGACCAAACTACAACAGAGTCTCATCTCTTCTCTCCTTGGCTTACAATGATGTTCTATCTCAACTTTTAGTAGCCTCTATTGGGCATACGTTACAATGATTTATACAAGAGGATACGCATTGAGTCTTTCCCTCCAAATACACTAGTGGTGTCTAATCACCATCAAAACACCTATCTACTCAGACTGATTACATTGAATGAACATCTAGTCTGAATCAGATCTAGATCAACTTATTGTTAGCCATTAAAGGAAACTCTAACTACTGCATGTATAAAGGCATCAACTCGTCTCTGCTCAGCCTTACAACATTTAATTTCATTTAATTACACTGGATTTTTAAAATCAAGGGAAAAATGAGAGGATTGATGCCTCTCCCCTTCTTGAATGTGCTTTGATGTGCTGGGATGCTGGAACGTGCTTAGGTGGAAAGGATGCTCCTGCATCACAAAGGAAAATATCTTCTTTTTAAATGTGATTTCATAATTTCATATGTATCCTTTTCCTTATGATATCTACAAGTCTTCAATGTAATGTTTGTTGTTAAGTGTCATTTTATATATCAATGTTAAAAATGTAAATTGATATGGGTTTCCTTTGCAAATAGTAAATCAACCACATGCAATTCATGAAGCCTAGATTTTAAATTTCAATTTTGATGATGCTTGTAGAATCCTTTTATATAGGCCTTCTATACAATATGTTTATGCAGTATAAATTCAATCATGTAAAGGTGTTCCTTTAGATAAGATCTAGCTTCATTCATAGCGATTTATTAATACGAGAATGGTTTTATTTCCTTCTACTCATCTTGGTAGTTCTAAGCATAGGAAGTGGTAGAATAATTATGATTGAAGGTCCTTTAGGGAGCACATTCCAACCAATCTAATGTTTGTAATTTTGAAGACTCATGGAAGCTATATCTTTTACCCATCTAATAGCCTAATTTTGATTATTATTATCAATGGTATTAGAGTTGATCTGGGTTCCTTCATTTATGGGTCCTTATTTAATCATTTAATTAGAATTGTAAGTCAACTCAGAAGTTCTCCTCAGTATTGTTATCAAGAATCGATCTTTTGGTTTACAGATGGATAAGTAATATAAGAAATCTTAACTTAATGTATGGCTGAGAGGATCCATCCTCACACGGGTTCTCATAATTGAAAATTTAATATAATGAATGATTGTTTAGATCTTAGAATTCATGCGTGCAATGACAATTTAATATAATGAATTATTGTTTAGATATTAGACTTCTTGCACGAAATGAAAAAAAAATTAATGTGATGAATGATCGACTTCATGTGATTATATTTCCTCGTGCTATGAATAAAATTTATGATTACTCTTGCACCTTAAATCGATGTGACGAATGATTGCATTTATGTGATTGGGATCTTGTGCCATGAATATAATTGATCATTGCTCTTGTGCCTTGGACTTAATGTGATGTATGATTCTTATGTGATTAGTTAGAATACTTGTGTTCCATGAATTAGATGTGATGTATGGTGATAAGTTGATGATGACCCTTATGCTTGAATAATTAATGTTTAGATTGATGGTTTTGATCTAGTTGATTGTGGTTTGATTGTGTTAGTGGGATTTAGACACCTCCTTGTTCCTCAGAATAGTCGCCAGACCTGAGACCTTAAATGGTCAAAATCAATTGGATCCTAGACTTGAGCATTGCTTATGTGTCCTGGAGGTCCTAACCTTGCAGGGTAGGTTGGGAGGGTAGTCATTTTCATATTCATTATCTGGTTGATCATTGTTTATAAATTGTTTCAATATGATTGTGATGTGCTAAGAGGTGACGCTATTTATGTTTATGTGTCGCTATCTATTTTGTTGAATAGTTGAATGCGTCATTATTGATTTCAATGATGAGTAGTTGGTAATGCTTTTACTTATGATGTCATTGATTTTGTGTTGCTATGATTTATATTGTTGACGTTAATTTCCTATTGTAATTTTTTGTTTTATCTTTTATGCTTTGTTTTCCTAGTCGTAACAGAGGGGACGTTACATATGGTATCATGGCGGGTTCAACCCCGCGACTTGGGATCATTACACCTTCCACTGTATTAAACACTTGAATAATAATTTATTGTTAATTAAATTGAATTGTGTCCCTGTGGGTAATCATGGTTAGAGGATGTCGCAGAGGCAGATGATGTGGTGCTAGGGGAGGTGGCGCGACACCTCTAGTAGCATCCATGCCAGAGGGGTCTAACCCCCAAGGATAAGAAAAAGTCATTGGACTTGATAATATTGTTGTGGGGGATGTGGTTGGGTTGATGAGGTCCTTTCAGAGGATGTTTGAGGCCTTGATTAACCGTCTGTATAGAGATGAGGCCAGGGTGCCTGTACCCGTTGAGGGTCCACATCTCATCCCAATCGGTACTGGTAGCATTCACAGAGAACTCAAGAAGGTAAAGTTTCCCGAGTTCTTGGGTGCCACAAATGGTGCATTTGCCAAGGCATGGTTGTATAACATGGCGATGTGCTTCACACTTCACAACTACACCTCCAACATAAAAGTACGCATGGAGGTATTTCAGTTGAAGGGGAGTGCTCTTCTATGGTGGAAGACGATCCTCCCACAATTGAACATGGTCGTCGAAGATGTGTCATGGGAACTGTTCAAGGAGTGGTTCTAGGAGAGGTATTTGTCAGAGGAATTCAATGAGTGCTAGCTGAATGAGCTCAACGCCTTGTGACAGGTTGGTCAAACAATGTGGGAGGATGAGGCCCGTTTCATGGAGCTTCTTAGGTATGCTCCACATCTGAACATTGAGAATCTCAAGGTCAACAAATTTATGTTTTCCCTTAATGTCAACATTCATGTGAAGGTGTAGATCCTAATTCCTTAGAAGTTACATGATGCATTCCAGAAGGCCCACATAGCTGAGGAAGAGTTAATCAGCAAGAGTAAGGGAAGGACTCCTGCTAGACTAATGAGGCAGGAAACCTCCTATGCACAGCAACATCAAACACCAGCTAGACATTCATCAAGGTTTCGATGTACTCTGATAGGATCCGCGTTCATGAAACCACGATGATCGATGCCTCAACAGAGGAATCCCTATAGATGACCACAACACCAGCAAAAGTATAGGCCTGTTTAGAAAAACAGACCAGGGTTTCAATATGGTGGGCCCGTAGCTTCTACTTCGGGGGCTAGGAGTATTGGACCGAAGACTGGATGCTCAACATGTGGAGAGCCACATTACCAATGTGACTGTCCGGTTGAGAGGGATAGAGTAGCTAGGGAAACCAAATACACTACAGTATGATATTTGCGCAAAGCCCATCGGATTCATGCAGCGGTGAATAAGAGCCAGGTCGAGCACCAGTATACTGTACTCGAGACATCAGGTACCATTATTGACCAGACCTTTAGTATTTTGATATATCCCAGTGCTACAAAGAGATTTATTTCTCATGCAGCGCTAAAAATAATTAAGGTAAAGGAAGTCGAATAGAACACATTTAGCTATGTGGAAATGGCCTTGGGAGCCAAGCAAAAAGTTGGAGGAAAGGTTATGGACTGTAGCCTCAACCTGGGAGATTTGTTAACAAAGGCCAACCTGTACGTCATGATCTTAGGATCTTATGATGTTATGATCGGTATGGACTGGTTGGAATCGCATGATCTGATACTCAACTGTAATAGGAAACAATTGAGTTTGACCGATGATGAGGGATAGAGACGAGTGATTGTAGCAAGAAACCAGGGAGTTTCCGTAAGGTTCATTTCTTCCCTACAACTATGGAAGAGCATGGGAAAAGGATGCAAGATATATGCAATCTTAGCGTTGAATGACAAGGGTGTGGTGGAAGGAATAAAAATCTTCTGGTAGTACGAGAGTTTTCAGACATGCTCCCAAAAGAGTTACTAGGTTTGTCACTCGAAAGAGAGCTAGAATTTACCATCGACTTAAAACCTGGAACCGAACCGACAGCAAGAAGCCCTTATTGGATGTCAACCTTTGAGTTACAGGAGTTTAAAGTGAAACTAAAGGATTTGTTGGACATAGGACTTATACGTCCAAGTGTGTCACCTTGGGGAGCGCCTATTAATTTCATACGAAAGAAGGATGGGTTGTGGAGACTTTTTTTTACTACCGTCAATTGAACAAGTTAACGACCAAGAATCAATATCTGTTGCCAAGAATAGATGATTTGTTTGACCAAATTAAAGGCATGATGGTGTTTTCAAAGATCGACTTGAGATCAGGATATCACCAGTTATAGATCAAAGAGGAAGACATTCCTAAGACCGCATCTAAGACAAGGTTCGGGCATTACGCGTTTACTATCTTACTGTTTGGACTGACAAATGCCCCAGGGGTATTTATGAGCTTGATGAAAGGGGTATTCCATAAATATTTGGACAAGTTTGTTCAAGTATTCATTGATGACATATTGATATATTCTCGGATGATGGAAGAACATGACGAACATTTGTGCTTGGTATTACACTGTTTACGAGAGAACAAATTATACAGGAAACTGTCGAAATGCTCCTTTTATCAAATGAGGATTCATTACTTAGGGCATGTTATCTCCGGTGAAGGAATCATTGTGGATCCAGTGAAGTTAGAGACTATTATGGAATGGCATGCACCGACGAATGTACCAGAAGTACGTAGCTTCATGGGTTTAGATGGATATTATCGAAGGTTCATTGAAGGTTTTTCAAAGATAGCAAATACGATTACAGAATTCCAAAAGAAAAACAATAAGTTCATTTGGATTGAGAAATGAGCAGAAGAATTTCAAAGGCTCACGGAGTTATTGACAACCACGTCGACACTAAAGGTCCCTGACATGGACGAGGAATTCTTAGTATGCACATATGCATCCAAGGAAGGATTAGGCAGTTTCTTGATGCATGACGGTCGAGTGATCACTTACATCTCTAGAAAATGAAGAAAGCATGAGGAGAACTAAGTGACACACGATTTGGAGTTGTTGGCCATTGTGTATGCCTTGAGAGTGTGGAGGCACTACCTGATTGGATGGAAATTCAAACTAAAAACAAACCACTATGGTTTGAAGAACATTTTTACGCAAAGTGACTTGAACGTGTGACAAAGGCGTTGTTCAGAACTACTTAGAGAGTACGATTTTTATATTACCTACATAAAAGAACCAGTGAACATAGTGGCAGATGCATTGATTCAGAGACCACGCATATTTTCAGTGATACCTCTTCAGATGAATCTCTGAGAAAAGATTCTAACTATACAGTGTGATGATGACGGGTATAAGGAGGTTACGGAAAATATCGGACAAGACACCATGTTGGTATCTAGGTTTGAAGGATATACTTTGGAAAATGATAGATTGATAAGGTATAATAACCGGATTTATGTACCTCCTAATGACAAGTTGAGAATTTTGATCTTAAACGAATCTCATGGATCAGTGTACATGGCTCATCTAGGAGTCACGAAGATGAGGGCATACCTTAAGCCCTTATTATTCTAGAAAGGAATGAAGGTGGACATATTCAACTATGTGGCGAGATGTCTAGAATGTTAGCAAGTGAAGGCCGAACATAGACATCCCGCAGGATTACTACAACCACATGTTATTCCAGATTCGAAATGGTAGGTCATTTTGATGGACTTTACTGTGGGATTGTCGCTGACAGAAAGGAAGCACGACTCAATTTTCGTGCTAGTTGACACTCTGATGAAGAGTGCACATTTTATCCCTGTGCGTACGACATATCATGCGCCAGACATAGCTAGAGTTTTTATCAGTGAGATTGTGAGATTGCATGGCATGCCTAAAAGGATCATATTTGATCGAGGATTGGTGTTTACAAGAAGATTTGACTAGGTTCCAAGAGGTCTTGGGAACCCAACTTAACTTTAGTACAACGTATCACCCTGAGACAGATGGGAAGATCGAAAGAATGAATCAAATATTGGAAGATATGTTGTGTATGTACGTGATGGACCAACATAAACATTGGGAAGAGTTATTTCCATTGGTAGATTTTGCATACAACAAAAACTATCAAAGCACCATTAAGATGGCACCTTTTGAGTTTCTTTACGGGTGACCATGTCGGACACCTTTGAGATGTGATCGACTTGAGGATAAGGTCCTGGTAGGACCAGAAGCGATCCAAGAAATGGAAGAACAAATGAAAATGATAACTCAAAGGATCAAATAAGAGCAAGATCAGAAGAAGAATTATGTCGATGCACATCACGTTGACCGTAGTTATGAAGTTGGTGATCGAGTCTTCTTGAGGGTGAAATTGCACAAGAGATCGATCAAGTTTGGAAAGGGTGCTAAACTCTCTCCTAGGTTTGTGGGACCTTTTGAAGTTGTGGAAAAGAAATGGCCCATGGCCTATCAACCAACCTTCCCCGATTCTTTGAGGCGCACGTACGATGTTTTGCATGTATCTATTTTGAGACATTACGTTAATGATCCTACACATGTGATTGACTTGATTTCCTTGCAGATGTAGGACGAGGGTGCTCACATGGCGAAGCCAATACACATTCTATACCATCATATTCTATAGCTACGGCATCAAACATTCGATCAGGTCAAGGTCCAATGGGATAATTATAGTCCACACTCAACTACCTGGGAGGACGCATATGATATGCGCCAGCAGTTTCCATTTTTGTTTGATAGTTAGAAATTTATATCTTGTCATATGCTTATTTATTGCATTTATATACTGTGAAAATTCAAGACAAAGTTTAAAACAAGAAGGGGTGTATGCAACATCCCTCTCTTATGAGCACAAGTTATTGACTTATTCTTTGAGGACACTTTCCTGCAAGTGATATGGTTTCAGTATATGGATGTATGTTCACTTGTGTATTCTTGCGATGATGTTTATGGATTATGATGTTATGTTATTTTGATATCTTTGTATTGACATATTATTTTTACGAGTTTCGATTGAGTGTGCAGGACACTTGAAAGATTCAGGATGAGATTGGCATCAATGGACCTCCTTGGAATCCAGATCAAGTCAGGGAGTGGACTATATTGGTTTGGGTATTTTTATTTATGCATATGTGACATATGATCGGGTATATTATGATGTTTTTTATGGATCATTGACAATATTTCATTGATGGATGTAGGATGAAAGTTTCTTGCTAATCAGACTCACATAAGGAGTAAATGGGCGATGCAAAATAACCATATATTGAGGGAGAAGTGTGGGAGCAACCTTTTCACAACCTACTAGCACTCTCATCGTGGCTCGAATCGTAGGTTAAATATTAGCTAGTTCGAGAAACCCACGATGTTGTGAGGGAAGACTGAGACAGTCGCTCACGAAGATTCTAAAGGGCATGCAATAAGGCAGGGTCCTTATTCCTTAGAGGCCCTTAGTCTCTCACAAGGTTGCCCGAATGGAGTATTGACTCCAAGGGTTGGAAAACTACCAAAACCATTCAAAGGTGAGTGGAACCCTTGGATCATGTAGTGCATCTTGAAAGGCACGCCGCGTAATTAAAAATTGAATCAAAGGCGAGTGGCACCCTGGGAGAACATAGTTCCTGTTGAAGGGAACGTCGTGGTATAAAAACAAATGAGTCAATGAATCTAGGTGGCTTAAAAAACTTGAGCGAATGTTCAACCTTAAAATCTTGAGCACCTGCCTAATTAATTAATTTATTAACTAATTAACTAAAGAATTAATTTATTAAGCATAATCCCTAAAGGTATAGGAGTCTGCAAATAAAGATTAACTAAGCCTAAGTCTAAGTGAGTGAGGAGACTAAAATATAATTTTTTAAATTAAATGATGAGGGGATGAAATAAATCAAATTAAGAATCAATAAAAATAAAACAAATATAAAGGAGTGATTAATACACTTGTGCAAGTAAATGCTAAATTAAAATTTAAATTGAGAAAGGAATAAAGCATAAAGATGTGTAAGCATAGAAAGGTATCTAGTCTAATCTAACTAAATAACTTTCCTAATTTAAACACAAATCAGTTTTAGAAAGGTGTCAGTCATTAAAATGGAAATAAAGGGAATAAAGGGACAACTTGGAGTGATTTTAGGAGTACTTTTAGGATGGGTGACGAAAATTGACATTTAATTAAATTAAATGGTGGATTTATTGGTGAAACTAAGGGAACTGTTGATAAGTGCACGGGGGGAGTAATTCCTAATTAATTTTTAAAAAATGAATTAAATGTGCAAATGGCAAGTGGTCACTAAGAAAAAATTCTATAAAAGAAATGGTTGAGAGTAGGAATGGATCATGACTGGTAGGAGTAAGGTTATGCTGTAGAAATTATGATTGGTTTTACTTGTGAGAGTTGGGATACCCAGCTCGAGAAAGAGAGTGATATCTCTACCTTGCGAGGCGATATGGGAGCTAGAGTATTCTGGTTGTTTTTGTGTGTGGCCCCTTTGCGGCTCGGGGGGATAAGGGGGAAGAAGAGTACCCCTAGCATTGGCTGGGAGGTACCGCTGAGATATCAACAATTTCCAAGCGGGAGAAAGGAGGAAACACCAGCTACCGAAGAACATCATCAAGTCCATCTCAGTCATCGGTTACGGTATTTATTGAAATTTATGATTTGAATAGGGTTTTAAATAGTACATTAGAGTTTTTTTATATTTTTTCTTAACTTTGTTGAAAATTTTAGGATGGAATAGACAAGCCCCTTATGTTTTATAAATTCTAGAAGCGGATTCCAAATAAAATTTACTACCATATTTAATTGAATCTAAGCTTGAATGTTTGTATATAGAACATTGATTTTTGTCATTCTATTTGAGATATGGCCATGAATTATTCCCGTATGATTGTGTACCAAGCACTATCTGAATCTTACTCTCTAGTGAAGTTGCTAACAACCAACTTTTAATTTAGAGCTGAGTTAAATTCCATCTGATCCTCGCCATGATTTACCCCATCGATTCTTCTCTCCGGTAAGGTCGTTTCCTTATTGGAGTTCAGTCTGATTCCACTTTGATATTTTTCCACTATGTATTAAATTTTGGAGTGGTGTGGATCAATGTTGCTTTTAATTTCAATCAGAAATTTTCCTCAATACCCTTGAAACTGTTGTTTTAAATCAAAACACAATGCCTTTATCTTGTTGGGCGAATTTGTAAAATTACCTTGGATCTATTGCTTAAATCAAAACACAATGTCATTATCTTGTTGGGCGAATTGGTAAAACTTCCTTTAATCTACTGTTTAAACTAAAACGCAATGCTATTATCTTGTTGGGTGAATTGGGAGAAATACCTTGCATCTATTGTTTAAATCAAAACGCAATGCCATTATCTTGTTGGGTGAATTTGTAAAATTACCTTGGATCTACTATTTAAATCAAAATGCAATGTTATTACATTGTTGGGCGAATTAGTAGAATTACCTTGAAACTACTGTTAAAATCAAAATGTAATGTTATTTATCTTATTGGATGAATTGGGAGAATTACCCTTGAACTAATGTTAAATCAAAACGCCATTCTATTATTTTGATGGGAGATTTTGAAAATTGTGGTAAGTTGTTCTAAGTTTTCATTGCCATTGGATATATTCTTCTTTTCAGTAATTTCAACGATCTGGTTATTGTGTTCCTCCTTTTATTGATGTTTAAGGGTTGGTTTGATTAACTTAAGCTGCAGTGAAAATATGCTTATTGATGCAGGTATAAAATTTGTTGTTTGTATGGATTTAACGCATTGGAACCTCAGCTCATTGCCCATCTCATAATTCTTATTGTCTCGGATTTCTAAGATAGAGTTAATAAACAATCTTGCATATGAAATATTTGTATAATTTTTCCTTATTCCTACACGTTTTTCACATTAGAAGATGCCCTGCACATTGGAGTGTCTTTTAGTTTCATTTGATTTTTGTTAGTGATATTCAAAGGGACATATCTTCTTTTTAAATTTGATTGCATAGTTTCATATGTATCATTTTCCTTATGATATATAGAACTATTCAATGCAATGTTTGTTGTTAAGTGTCATTTTATATCTCAATGTTAAAAATGTAAATGGATATGGGTTTCCTTTGCAAATAGTAAATCAACCACATGCAATTCATAAAACCTAGATTTTAAATTCCAATTTTGATAATAATTGTAGAGTCCTTGTACATAAGCCTTCTATTCAATATGTTTATGCAGTAGAAATTCAATCATGTGAATGCGTGCCTTTAGCTAAGATCTAGCTTCATTCATAGTGATTTATTAATACGAGTATGGTTTTATTTCCTTCTACTCCTCTTGGTAGTTCTAAGCATAGGAAGTGGTAGAATAATTATGATTGAAGGTCCTTTAGGGAGCACATTCCAACCAATCTAATGTTTGTAATTTTGAAGACTCGTGGAAGCTATATCTTTTACCCATCTAATAGCCTAATTTTGATTACTATTATCAATGGTATTATAGTTGAGCTGGGTTCCTTGATTTATGGGTCCTTCTTTAATCATTTATTTAGAATTGTAAGTCAACTCGGAAGTTCTCCTCAATATTGTTATTAAGACTCAATCTTTTGGTTTACAGATGGATAAGTAATATAAGAAATGTTAACTTAATGTATGGTTGAGAGGATCCATCCTCGCACGGATTCTCATAATTGAAAATTTAATATAATGAATGATTGTTTAGATCTTAGA
>ML776665.1:45438-99337 GCA_009831015.1 Picea engelmannii
ATCACAAAGGAAAATATCTTCTTTTTAAATGTGATTTCATAATTTCATATGTATCCTTTTCCTTATGATATCTACAAGTCTTCAATGTAATGTTTGTTGTTAAGTGTCATTTTATATATCAATGTTAAAAATGTAAATTGATATGGGTTTCCTTTGCAAATAGTAAATCAACCACATGCAATTCATGAAGCCTAGATTTTAAATTTCAATTTTGATGATGCTTGTAGAATCCTTTTATATAGGCCTTCTATACAATATGTTTATGCAGTATAAATTCAATCATGTAAAGGTGTTCCTTTAGATAAGATCTAGCTTCATTCATAGCGATTTATTAATACGAGAATGGTTTTATTTCCTTCTACTCATCTTGGTAGTTCTAAGCATAGGAAGTGGTAGAATAATTATGATTGAAGGTCCTTTAGGGAGCACATTCCAACCAATCTAATGTTTGTAATTTTGAAGACTCATGGAAGCTATATCTTTTACCCATCTAATAGCCTAATTTTGATTATTATTATCAATGGTATTAGAGTTGATCTGGGTTCCTTCATTTATGGGTCCTTATTTAATCATTTAATTAGAATTGTAAGTCAACTCAGAAGTTCTCCTCAGTATTGTTATCAAGAATCGATCTTTTGGTTTACAGATGGATAAGTAATATAAGAAATCTTAACTTAATGTATGGCTGAGAGGATCCATCCTCACACGGGTTCTCATAATTGAAAATTTAATATAATGAATGATTGTTTAGATCTTAGAATTCATGCGTGCAATGACAATTTAATATAATGAATTATTGTTTAGATATTAGACTTCTTGCACGAAATGAAAAAAAAATTAATGTGATGAATGATCGACTTCATGTGATTATATTTCCTCGTGCTATGAATAAAATTTATGATTACTCTTGCACCTTAAATCGATGTGACGAATGATTGCATTTATGTGATTGGGATCTTGTGCCATGAATATAATTGATCATTGCTCTTGTGCCTTGGACTTAATGTGATGTATGATTCTTATGTGATTAGTTAGAATACTTGTGTTCCATGAATTAGATGTGATGTATGGTGATAAGTTGATGATGACCCTTATGCTTGAATAATTAATGTTTAGATTGATGGTTTTGATCTAGTTGATTGTGGTTTGATTGTGTTAGTGGGATTTAGACACCTCCTTGTTCCTCAGAATAGTCGCCAGACCTGAGACCTTAAATGGTCAAAATCAATTGGATCCTAGACTTGAGCATTGCTTATGTGTCCTGGAGGTCCTAACCTTGCAGGGTAGGTTGGGAGGGTAGTCATTTTCATATTCATTATCTGGTTGATCATTGTTTATAAATTGTTTCAATATGATTGTGATGTGCTAAGAGGTGACGCTATTTATGTTTATGTGTCGCTATCTATTTTGTTGAATAGTTGAATGCGTCATTATTGATTTCAATGATGAGTAGTTGGTAATGCTTTTACTTATGATGTCATTGATTTTGTGTTGCTATGATTTATATTGTTGACGTTAATTTCCTATTGTAATTTTTTGTTTTATCTTTTATGCTTTGTTTTCCTAGTCGTAACAGAGGGGACGTTACATATGGTATCATGGCGGGTTCAACCCCGCGACTTGGGATCATTACACCTTCCACTGTATTAAACACTTGAATAATAATTTATTGTTAATTAAATTGAATTGTGTCCCTGTGGGTAATCATGGTTAGAGGATGTCGCAGAGGCAGATGATGTGGTGCTAGGGGAGGTGGCGCGACACCTCTAGTAGCATCCATGCCAGAGGGGTCTAACCCCCAAGGATAAGAAAAAGTCATTGGACTTGATAATATTGTTGTGGGGGATGTGGTTGGGTTGATGAGGTCCTTTCAGAGGATGTTTGAGGCCTTGATTAACCGTCTGTATAGAGATGAGGCCAGGGTGCCTGTACCCGTTGAGGGTCCACATCTCATCCCAATCGGTACTGGTAGCATTCACAGAGAACTCAAGAAGGTAAAGTTTCCCGAGTTCTTGGGTGCCACAAATGGTGCATTTGCCAAGGCATGGTTGTATAACATGGCGATGTGCTTCACACTTCACAACTACACCTCCAACATAAAAGTACGCATGGAGGTATTTCAGTTGAAGGGGAGTGCTCTTCTATGGTGGAAGACGATCCTCCCACAATTGAACATGGTCGTCGAAGATGTGTCATGGGAACTGTTCAAGGAGTGGTTCTAGGAGAGGTATTTGTCAGAGGAATTCAATGAGTGCTAGCTGAATGAGCTCAACGCCTTGTGACAGGTTGGTCAAACAATGTGGGAGGATGAGGCCCGTTTCATGGAGCTTCTTAGGTATGCTCCACATCTGAACATTGAGAATCTCAAGGTCAACAAATTTATGTTTTCCCTTAATGTCAACATTCATGTGAAGGTGTAGATCCTAATTCCTTAGAAGTTACATGATGCATTCCAGAAGGCCCACATAGCTGAGGAAGAGTTAATCAGCAAGAGTAAGGGAAGGACTCCTGCTAGACTAATGAGGCAGGAAACCTCCTATGCACAGCAACATCAAACACCAGCTAGACATTCATCAAGGTTTCGATGTACTCTGATAGGATCCGCGTTCATGAAACCACGATGATCGATGCCTCAACAGAGGAATCCCTATAGATGACCACAACACCAGCAAAAGTATAGGCCTGTTTAGAAAAACAGACCAGGGTTTCAATATGGTGGGCCCGTAGCTTCTACTTCGGGGGCTAGGAGTATTGGACCGAAGACTGGATGCTCAACATGTGGAGAGCCACATTACCAATGTGACTGTCCGGTTGAGAGGGATAGAGTAGCTAGGGAAACCAAATACACTACAGTATGATATTTGCGCAAAGCCCATCGGATTCATGCAGCGGTGAATAAGAGCCAGGTCGAGCACCAGTATACTGTACTCGAGACATCAGGTACCATTATTGACCAGACCTTTAGTATTTTGATATATCCCAGTGCTACAAAGAGATTTATTTCTCATGCAGCGCTAAAAATAATTAAGGTAAAGGAAGTCGAATAGAACACATTTAGCTATGTGGAAATGGCCTTGGGAGCCAAGCAAAAAGTTGGAGGAAAGGTTATGGACTGTAGCCTCAACCTGGGAGATTTGTTAACAAAGGCCAACCTGTACGTCATGATCTTAGGATCTTATGATGTTATGATCGGTATGGACTGGTTGGAATCGCATGATCTGATACTCAACTGTAATAGGAAACAATTGAGTTTGACCGATGATGAGGGATAGAGACGAGTGATTGTAGCAAGAAACCAGGGAGTTTCCGTAAGGTTCATTTCTTCCCTACAACTATGGAAGAGCATGGGAAAAGGATGCAAGATATATGCAATCTTAGCGTTGAATGACAAGGGTGTGGTGGAAGGAATAAAAATCTTCTGGTAGTACGAGAGTTTTCAGACATGCTCCCAAAAGAGTTACTAGGTTTGTCACTCGAAAGAGAGCTAGAATTTACCATCGACTTAAAACCTGGAACCGAACCGACAGCAAGAAGCCCTTATTGGATGTCAACCTTTGAGTTACAGGAGTTTAAAGTGAAACTAAAGGATTTGTTGGACATAGGACTTATACGTCCAAGTGTGTCACCTTGGGGAGCGCCTATTAATTTCATACGAAAGAAGGATGGGTTGTGGAGACTTTTTTTTACTACCGTCAATTGAACAAGTTAACGACCAAGAATCAATATCTGTTGCCAAGAATAGATGATTTGTTTGACCAAATTAAAGGCATGATGGTGTTTTCAAAGATCGACTTGAGATCAGGATATCACCAGTTATAGATCAAAGAGGAAGACATTCCTAAGACCGCATCTAAGACAAGGTTCGGGCATTACGCGTTTACTATCTTACTGTTTGGACTGACAAATGCCCCAGGGGTATTTATGAGCTTGATGAAAGGGGTATTCCATAAATATTTGGACAAGTTTGTTCAAGTATTCATTGATGACATATTGATATATTCTCGGATGATGGAAGAACATGACGAACATTTGTGCTTGGTATTACACTGTTTACGAGAGAACAAATTATACAGGAAACTGTCGAAATGCTCCTTTTATCAAATGAGGATTCATTACTTAGGGCATGTTATCTCCGGTGAAGGAATCATTGTGGATCCAGTGAAGTTAGAGACTATTATGGAATGGCATGCACCGACGAATGTACCAGAAGTACGTAGCTTCATGGGTTTAGATGGATATTATCGAAGGTTCATTGAAGGTTTTTCAAAGATAGCAAATACGATTACAGAATTCCAAAAGAAAAACAATAAGTTCATTTGGATTGAGAAATGAGCAGAAGAATTTCAAAGGCTCACGGAGTTATTGACAACCACGTCGACACTAAAGGTCCCTGACATGGACGAGGAATTCTTAGTATGCACATATGCATCCAAGGAAGGATTAGGCAGTTTCTTGATGCATGACGGTCGAGTGATCACTTACATCTCTAGAAAATGAAGAAAGCATGAGGAGAACTAAGTGACACACGATTTGGAGTTGTTGGCCATTGTGTATGCCTTGAGAGTGTGGAGGCACTACCTGATTGGATGGAAATTCAAACTAAAAACAAACCACTATGGTTTGAAGAACATTTTTACGCAAAGTGACTTGAACGTGTGACAAAGGCGTTGTTCAGAACTACTTAGAGAGTACGATTTTTATATTACCTACATAAAAGAACCAGTGAACATAGTGGCAGATGCATTGATTCAGAGACCACGCATATTTTCAGTGATACCTCTTCAGATGAATCTCTGAGAAAAGATTCTAACTATACAGTGTGATGATGACGGGTATAAGGAGGTTACGGAAAATATCGGACAAGACACCATGTTGGTATCTAGGTTTGAAGGATATACTTTGGAAAATGATAGATTGATAAGGTATAATAACCGGATTTATGTACCTCCTAATGACAAGTTGAGAATTTTGATCTTAAACGAATCTCATGGATCAGTGTACATGGCTCATCTAGGAGTCACGAAGATGAGGGCATACCTTAAGCCCTTATTATTCTAGAAAGGAATGAAGGTGGACATATTCAACTATGTGGCGAGATGTCTAGAATGTTAGCAAGTGAAGGCCGAACATAGACATCCCGCAGGATTACTACAACCACATGTTATTCCAGATTCGAAATGGTAGGTCATTTTGATGGACTTTACTGTGGGATTGTCGCTGACAGAAAGGAAGCACGACTCAATTTTCGTGCTAGTTGACACTCTGATGAAGAGTGCACATTTTATCCCTGTGCGTACGACATATCATGCGCCAGACATAGCTAGAGTTTTTATCAGTGAGATTGTGAGATTGCATGGCATGCCTAAAAGGATCATATTTGATCGAGGATTGGTGTTTACAAGAAGATTTGACTAGGTTCCAAGAGGTCTTGGGAACCCAACTTAACTTTAGTACAACGTATCACCCTGAGACAGATGGGAAGATCGAAAGAATGAATCAAATATTGGAAGATATGTTGTGTATGTACGTGATGGACCAACATAAACATTGGGAAGAGTTATTTCCATTGGTAGATTTTGCATACAACAAAAACTATCAAAGCACCATTAAGATGGCACCTTTTGAGTTTCTTTACGGGTGACCATGTCGGACACCTTTGAGATGTGATCGACTTGAGGATAAGGTCCTGGTAGGACCAGAAGCGATCCAAGAAATGGAAGAACAAATGAAAATGATAACTCAAAGGATCAAATAAGAGCAAGATCAGAAGAAGAATTATGTCGATGCACATCACGTTGACCGTAGTTATGAAGTTGGTGATCGAGTCTTCTTGAGGGTGAAATTGCACAAGAGATCGATCAAGTTTGGAAAGGGTGCTAAACTCTCTCCTAGGTTTGTGGGACCTTTTGAAGTTGTGGAAAAGAAATGGCCCATGGCCTATCAACCAACCTTCCCCGATTCTTTGAGGCGCACGTACGATGTTTTGCATGTATCTATTTTGAGACATTACGTTAATGATCCTACACATGTGATTGACTTGATTTCCTTGCAGATGTAGGACGAGGGTGCTCACATGGCGAAGCCAATACACATTCTATACCATCATATTCTATAGCTACGGCATCAAACATTCGATCAGGTCAAGGTCCAATGGGATAATTATAGTCCACACTCAACTACCTGGGAGGACGCATATGATATGCGCCAGCAGTTTCCATTTTTGTTTGATAGTTAGAAATTTATATCTTGTCATATGCTTATTTATTGCATTTATATACTGTGAAAATTCAAGACAAAGTTTAAAACAAGAAGGGGTGTATGCAACATCCCTCTCTTATGAGCACAAGTTATTGACTTATTCTTTGAGGACACTTTCCTGCAAGTGATATGGTTTCAGTATATGGATGTATGTTCACTTGTGTATTCTTGCGATGATGTTTATGGATTATGATGTTATGTTATTTTGATATCTTTGTATTGACATATTATTTTTACGAGTTTCGATTGAGTGTGCAGGACACTTGAAAGATTCAGGATGAGATTGGCATCAATGGACCTCCTTGGAATCCAGATCAAGTCAGGGAGTGGACTATATTGGTTTGGGTATTTTTATTTATGCATATGTGACATATGATCGGGTATATTATGATGTTTTTTATGGATCATTGACAATATTTCATTGATGGATGTAGGATGAAAGTTTCTTGCTAATCAGACTCACATAAGGAGTAAATGGGCGATGCAAAATAACCATATATTGAGGGAGAAGTGTGGGAGCAACCTTTTCACAACCTACTAGCACTCTCATCGTGGCTCGAATCGTAGGTTAAATATTAGCTAGTTCGAGAAACCCACGATGTTGTGAGGGAAGACTGAGACAGTCGCTCACGAAGATTCTAAAGGGCATGCAATAAGGCAGGGTCCTTATTCCTTAGAGGCCCTTAGTCTCTCACAAGGTTGCCCGAATGGAGTATTGACTCCAAGGGTTGGAAAACTACCAAAACCATTCAAAGGTGAGTGGAACCCTTGGATCATGTAGTGCATCTTGAAAGGCACGCCGCGTAATTAAAAATTGAATCAAAGGCGAGTGGCACCCTGGGAGAACATAGTTCCTGTTGAAGGGAACGTCGTGGTATAAAAACAAATGAGTCAATGAATCTAGGTGGCTTAAAAAACTTGAGCGAATGTTCAACCTTAAAATCTTGAGCACCTGCCTAATTAATTAATTTATTAACTAATTAACTAAAGAATTAATTTATTAAGCATAATCCCTAAAGGTATAGGAGTCTGCAAATAAAGATTAACTAAGCCTAAGTCTAAGTGAGTGAGGAGACTAAAATATAATTTTTTAAATTAAATGATGAGGGGATGAAATAAATCAAATTAAGAATCAATAAAAATAAAACAAATATAAAGGAGTGATTAATACACTTGTGCAAGTAAATGCTAAATTAAAATTTAAATTGAGAAAGGAATAAAGCATAAAGATGTGTAAGCATAGAAAGGTATCTAGTCTAATCTAACTAAATAACTTTCCTAATTTAAACACAAATCAGTTTTAGAAAGGTGTCAGTCATTAAAATGGAAATAAAGGGAATAAAGGGACAACTTGGAGTGATTTTAGGAGTACTTTTAGGATGGGTGACGAAAATTGACATTTAATTAAATTAAATGGTGGATTTATTGGTGAAACTAAGGGAACTGTTGATAAGTGCACGGGGGGAGTAATTCCTAATTAATTTTTAAAAAATGAATTAAATGTGCAAATGGCAAGTGGTCACTAAGAAAAAATTCTATAAAAGAAATGGTTGAGAGTAGGAATGGATCATGACTGGTAGGAGTAAGGTTATGCTGTAGAAATTATGATTGGTTTTACTTGTGAGAGTTGGGATACCCAGCTCGAGAAAGAGAGTGATATCTCTACCTTGCGAGGCGATATGGGAGCTAGAGTATTCTGGTTGTTTTTGTGTGTGGCCCCTTTGCGGCTCGGGGGGATAAGGGGGAAGAAGAGTACCCCTAGCATTGGCTGGGAGGTACCGCTGAGATATCAACAATTTCCAAGCGGGAGAAAGGAGGAAACACCAGCTACCGAAGAACATCATCAAGTCCATCTCAGTCATCGGTTACGGTATTTATTGAAATTTATGATTTGAATAGGGTTTTAAATAGTACATTAGAGTTTTTTTATATTTTTTCTTAACTTTGTTGAAAATTTTAGGATGGAATAGACAAGCCCCTTATGTTTTATAAATTCTAGAAGCGGATTCCAAATAAAATTTACTACCATATTTAATTGAATCTAAGCTTGAATGTTTGTATATAGAACATTGATTTTTGTCATTCTATTTGAGATATGGCCATGAATTATTCCCGTATGATTGTGTACCAAGCACTATCTGAATCTTACTCTCTAGTGAAGTTGCTAACAACCAACTTTTAATTTAGAGCTGAGTTAAATTCCATCTGATCCTCGCCATGATTTACCCCATCGATTCTTCTCTCCGGTAAGGTCGTTTCCTTATTGGAGTTCAGTCTGATTCCACTTTGATATTTTTCCACTATGTATTAAATTTTGGAGTGGTGTGGATCAATGTTGCTTTTAATTTCAATCAGAAATTTTCCTCAATACCCTTGAAACTGTTGTTTTAAATCAAAACACAATGCCTTTATCTTGTTGGGCGAATTTGTAAAATTACCTTGGATCTATTGCTTAAATCAAAACACAATGTCATTATCTTGTTGGGCGAATTGGTAAAACTTCCTTTAATCTACTGTTTAAACTAAAACGCAATGCTATTATCTTGTTGGGTGAATTGGGAGAAATACCTTGCATCTATTGTTTAAATCAAAACGCAATGCCATTATCTTGTTGGGTGAATTTGTAAAATTACCTTGGATCTACTATTTAAATCAAAATGCAATGTTATTACATTGTTGGGCGAATTAGTAGAATTACCTTGAAACTACTGTTAAAATCAAAATGTAATGTTATTTATCTTATTGGATGAATTGGGAGAATTACCCTTGAACTAATGTTAAATCAAAACGCCATTCTATTATTTTGATGGGAGATTTTGAAAATTGTGGTAAGTTGTTCTAAGTTTTCATTGCCATTGGATATATTCTTCTTTTCAGTAATTTCAACGATCTGGTTATTGTGTTCCTCCTTTTATTGATGTTTAAGGGTTGGTTTGATTAACTTAAGCTGCAGTGAAAATATGCTTATTGATGCAGGTATAAAATTTGTTGTTTGTATGGATTTAACGCATTGGAACCTCAGCTCATTGCCCATCTCATAATTCTTATTGTCTCGGATTTCTAAGATAGAGTTAATAAACAATCTTGCATATGAAATATTTGTATAATTTTTCCTTATTCCTACACGTTTTTCACATTAGAAGATGCCCTGCACATTGGAGTGTCTTTTAGTTTCATTTGATTTTTGTTAGTGATATTCAAAGGGACATATCTTCTTTTTAAATTTGATTGCATAGTTTCATATGTATCATTTTCCTTATGATATATAGAACTATTCAATGCAATGTTTGTTGTTAAGTGTCATTTTATATCTCAATGTTAAAAATGTAAATGGATATGGGTTTCCTTTGCAAATAGTAAATCAACCACATGCAATTCATAAAACCTAGATTTTAAATTCCAATTTTGATAATAATTGTAGAGTCCTTGTACATAAGCCTTCTATTCAATATGTTTATGCAGTAGAAATTCAATCATGTGAATGCGTGCCTTTAGCTAAGATCTAGCTTCATTCATAGTGATTTATTAATACGAGTATGGTTTTATTTCCTTCTACTCCTCTTGGTAGTTCTAAGCATAGGAAGTGGTAGAATAATTATGATTGAAGGTCCTTTAGGGAGCACATTCCAACCAATCTAATGTTTGTAATTTTGAAGACTCGTGGAAGCTATATCTTTTACCCATCTAATAGCCTAATTTTGATTACTATTATCAATGGTATTATAGTTGAGCTGGGTTCCTTGATTTATGGGTCCTTCTTTAATCATTTATTTAGAATTGTAAGTCAACTCGGAAGTTCTCCTCAATATTGTTATTAAGACTCAATCTTTTGGTTTACAGATGGATAAGTAATATAAGAAATGTTAACTTAATGTATGGTTGAGAGGATCCATCCTCGCACGGATTCTCATAATTGAAAATTTAATATAATGAATGATTGTTTAGATCTTAGAATTCTTGCGTGATGAAAATTAAATATAATGAATGATTGTTTAGATATTAGACTACTTGCATGAAATGAAAAAAAAAATAATGTGATGAATTATCGACTTCATGTGATTAGATTTCCTCGTGCTATGAATAAAATTTATGATTACTCTTGCTCCTTAAATCGATGTGATAGATGATTGCATTTATGTGATGGGGATCTTGTGCCATGAATATAACTGATCATTTCTCTTGTGCCTTAGATTTAATGTGATTTATGATGCTCATGTGATTAGTTAGAATACTTGTGCGCCATGAATTTAGATGTGATGTATGGTGGTAAGTTGATGATGACCCTTAGGCTTGAATAATTGATGTTTAGGTTGATGGTTTTGATATAGTTGATTGTGGCTTGATTGTTTTAGTGGGATTTCGACACCTCCTTGTTCCTCAGAACAATCGCCATCCATGAGACCTTAAATGGTCAAAATTAATTGGATCCTGGGCTTGAGCATTGCTTATGTGTCCTGGAGGTCCTAACCTTGCAGGGTAGGTTGGGTGGGTAGTCATTTTCATATTCATTATTTGGTTGATCATTGTTTATAAATTGTTTCAATATGATTGTGATGTGCTAAGGGGTGATGCTATTTATGTTTGTGTATGTCTATATTTTTTGTTGAAGCTTTGAATGCGTCATTATTGATTTCAATGATGAGTAGTTGGTAATGCTTTTACTTATGATGTCATTGATTTTTCATTGCTATGATTTATATTGTTGATGTTAGTTTCCTAATTCAAAATATTATTTTACCTTTTATTCTTTGTTTTCCTAGTCGTAACGAAGGGGATGTTACAGATGGTATCATAGCAGTTTCAACCCCGCAAATTGGGATCATTACACCTTCCATTGTATTAAACACTTGAATAATAATTTATTTCTAATTAAATTGAATTGTGTCCCTACAAGTAATCATGGTTAGAGGACGTCGCGGATGCAGATAATGTGGTGCTAGGGGAAGTGGAACGACGCCTCTAGTAGCATCCACACCAAAGGGGTCTAACCCCCAAGGAGAAGAACAAGTCATTGGACATGAGAAGATTGTTGTGGGGGATGTGGTTGGGTTGATGAGATCCTTTCAGAGGATGTTTGATGCCTTGATTAACCATATGGATAGAGATGAGGCCAGGGCTCCTGTACCCCTTGAGGGTCCACAGCGTGCCCCGACCAGTACTAGTAGCGTTCACAAAGAACTCGAGAAGGTCAAGTTTCCCGAGTTCTTGAGTTCCACGGACGATGCAACTGCCAAGGCATGGATAGAGAACATGACAATGTGCTTCACACTTTGCGACTACACCTCCAACATGAAATTCTGCGTGGTGGTCTTTCAACTGAAAGGGAGTGCTCTTCCATGGTGGAAGATGCTCCTGCCACAACTGAACATGGTCGTCAAAGACGTGTAATTGGAATTGTTCAAGGACCAGTTTCGGGATAGGTATTTGTTAGAGGAATTCATTGAGCGCTAACTCAATGATTTCAACACCTTACGGCAGGGTGGTCGAATGGTGCTCGAGTATGAGGTCCGTTTCATGGAGCTTCTTAGGTATGCTCCACATATGAACACCGAGAATCTCAAGGTCAACAAGTTTGTGTTTGGAATTAACATCAACATTCATGCAAAGGTGAGGATCCTAATGCCTCAGACGTTGCACGATGCAATCTAGAAGGCCCTCATAGCTGAGGAAGAGCTGATTAGTGGGAGTCAGGGAAGGACTCTTGTGAGACCAACGGGGAAGGCGACCTCTAGTGCACATCAGCTTCAGACACCAACTAGACATTCATCAGGGTTTCAATGTACTCCGAGAGTATCCACTTTCATGACACCACAACGATCGATGCCTCAGCAGCGGAATCCCAATAGAGGACCACAACACCAGCAACAATGTCATCTGCAACAACAGTTTAGGCCTATTCAGCAGAAAATATCAGGGTTTTAGAATGGTGGGCCCGCGACTTATACTTTGGGGGCCAGGAGTATTGGACTGAAGATCGGATAGGGACATGTGGAGAGCCACATTACCAATGCGATTGTCTGGTTGAGAGTGTCAGAGCATCCAGGGCAGCCAGACACACTACAGTAGGAGATTTGGGAAAATCCCATCGGATTCATGCAGCAGTGAATAACCGCCAGGAGGAGCACCATTCTACTATGATCGAGATATCAGGTACCATTGTTGACCGAACCTTTAGTATTTTGATAGATCTCATAGCTACAGAGAGATTTATTTCAGGTACAACGCTAAAAATAATGAAGGTAAAGGAATTCGAATAGGATGAGTTTAGCTACGTGGAAATGGCTTCAGGAGCCAAGCAGAAGGTTGGAGGAAAGGTTATGGACTATATCCTAAACCTGGGAGATTTGGTAACGAATGTCAACTTGTACATCATGATCTTAGGATCTTATGACATCATGATCTATATGGACTGGTTGGAATCGCATGATGTGATACTCAACTGTAAGACAAAACGGTTGATTTTGAACAATGATGAGGGATAGAAATGAGTGATTATAGGAAGAAACCAGGGAGTTTCCCTAAGGTTCATTTATTCCCTACATCTATGAAAGCGTATGCGCAAAGGATGAAAGCTATATGCAATCTTAGCATTGAATGACAAGGGCGCGGCGGAAGGATTAGAAAACCTTCTATTAGTACGAGAGTTTACAGAAATGTTCCCAGAAGAGTTACCAGGTTTTCCACTCGAAAGAGAGATGGAATTTACCATCGAATTAAAACCTGGAACCAAACCGATAGAAAGAACGCCTTATCGAATGTCAACACCTAAGTTACAGGAGTTGAAAATGAAACTAAAAGATTTGTTGGACCTAAGACTTATACGTCCAAGTGCGTTACCTTGGGGAGCACATGTTATTTTCATAAGGAAGAAGGATGTGTCGTGGTGACTTTTTTTTTACTACCATCAATTGAACAAGGAAACGATCAAGAACCAATAACCGTTGCCAAGAATAGACGATTTTTTTGACCAAATGAAAGTTGCGACGGTGTTTTCAAAGATCAAATTGAGATCAAGATATCACTAGTTACAAATCAAAGAGGAATGCATTCCTAAGAACACATTCAAGACAAGTTTCGGGCATTACGATTTTATCGTTTTACTGTTTGGACTGAAAAACGCCCCAGGGGTATTTATGAACTTGATGAAAGGGGTGTTTTGCGAATATTTGGACAAGTTTGTTCAAGTATTCACTGACGACATATTGATATATTCTCAGACGACAAAAGAACATGATGAAAATTTGTGCTTGGTATTACAGTGTTTACGAGATAACAAATTATACGGGAAACTGTCGAAATGCTCCTTTTATCAAACTAGGATTCATTACTTGGGGAATGTTATCTCCGACGAAGGCATCATTGTGGATGCAGTGATGGTAGAGGCTATTATGGAATGGTCTATGCCGATGAACATACTAGAAGTATGTAGCTTCATGGTTTTAGTTGGATATTATTGACAGTTCATCGAAGGTTTTTCGAAGATAGCAAATCCGATTACGGAATTGCAAAAGAAAAACAAGAAGTTTGTTTGGAATGAGAAATGTGCAGAATAATTTTTAAGGCTCAAGGAGTTGTTGACGATCGTGTCGATACTAAAGGTCCCTAACATGGACGAGGACTTCTTGGAGTCTTTAGGCAATACGGTCGAGTGATCGCTTACATCTCTAGTAAATTAAGAAAGCATGAGGAGAACTACACAACGCACGGTTTGGAGTTGTTGGCCATTGTGTATGCCCTGAGAGTGTGGAGACACTACCTAATTGGATGGAAATTCAAACTAAAAACATACCACTGTGGTTTGTAGCACATTTTTACACAAAGTGACTTGAACACGCGACAAAGACGTTGGTCATAACTGCTTAGCGAGTACTATTTTGAGATTACCTACATAAAAGCAACAATGAACATAGTGGAAGATGCATTGATTCAGAGACCATGCATATTTTTGGTTATACCTCTTCAGACGAATCTTTGAGAAAATATTTTAACTATACAGTGTGACGATGACTGGTATAATAAGGTTACAAAAAATATCGGATGAGACACCATGTTGGTACGTAGGTTTGAAGGATATAATTTGGACAACGACAAATTGATGAGGTATAATAACTGGTGTTGTAGGAAAATCTCCCTGCGGACAGGTAGATCTCCTCAAAGAGTTAGGCTCTTAACTCTAAGACAGAAAGTGCTTATCATGGTCACTGACTTCCTTTTAGATCTAGGTGCACTAGTGTGTGAGAAGGAAGGAGAAGAGGAGTACCTTTAATCGACGTTTGTCCCTGCACGCTCCGAGTTGAGATCCAATCTTTCGCTCCTTGATGAACCCTGTAGAAAAATAAATTAAGACCACTTCCTACTCTATCAAGGTTAGCCCTAAATAGATCTATCTACTAAAGAGACAAATTCATGTGAGATAGAACACGAATCAGAAAGAAATAGGTCAAGCAAATCATATTAATGAGGACAAAACATTACTTACAGTAGTAGATGAATTGCAACAGTTCTGCCAAGTCCTCCTTATCTAACCCTTACTCAAAAGATCCACGATCTGAATGACGATAGCTTCACCAATTGCTCCCTATGAGATCATAGGTCTCTTGCCTCCAAAATATTTATGTTCCAGCACCACTTATAAGATCATAAGTTTGGTGTAATTCTCCATTTCCCTTCCCTTTCACCATGAGAAAGCTTGCTTATATAGCCTTGGAGAGGCTTTAACCACTTGAGATATCCTTGGGGAAGTTGAGGATTTGCCTCCTTCAGTTGAGGATCTTCCCTAAGATCATGGTTGGACTAGGGATTCGAGCTCAACTTCCTTCTAAGAATGAAAAGATCCTTCCCCCATTCATCTCAACAACTCAACTGCTGCCTAAAATAGATAGCGCTCCCTCAAAAGGGCCATCAGAGCGTTGTAGCGCTCCCCAGTAGGCTTAAGGGGGGCGCCAACGCTCCCTAAAGACACCAACGCTCCCTCAAAATGGCCAAAGAGCTTTATAACGCTCCCAAATAGTGTGAGGGAGCGCTGGTGTCTTTAGGGAGCGTTGGTTCCCCCCTTAAGCCTACTGGGGAGTGCTACAGTGCTCTGATGGCCCTTTTGAGGGAGTGCTATCTATTTTAGGTAGCAGTTGAGTTGTTGAGATGAATGGGGGAAGGATCTTTTCATTCTTAGAAGGCAGTTGAGCTCGAATCCCTAGTCCATCCATGATCTTAGGGCAGATCCTCAACTGAAGGAGGCAAATCCTCAACTTCCCCAAGGATATCTCAAGTGGTTAAAGCCTCTCCAAGGCTATATAAGCAAGATTTCTCATGGTGAAAGGGAAGAGAAATGGAGAATTACACCAAACTTATGATCTTATAAGTGGTGCTGGAACAGAGATATTTTGGAGGAAAGAGACCTATGACCTCATAGGGAGAAATTGGCGAAGCTATCGTCATTCAGATCGTGAATCTTTTGAGTAAGGGTTAGACAAGGAGGACTTGGCATAACTGTTGCAATTCATCTACTGATGTAAGTAATGTTTTTTCCTCATTAATATGATTTGCTTGGCCTGTTTCTTTCTGATTCGTGTTCAACCTCACATGAATTTGTCTCTTTAGTAGATAGATCTATTTAGGGCTAACCTTGATAGAGTAGGAAGTGGTCATACTTTGTTTGTCTACAGGGTTCATCGAGGAGCGAAAGATTGGAGCTCAACTCGGAGCGTGCAGGGACAAACGTCGATTAAAGGTACTCCTCTTCTCCTTCCTTCTCACACACTAGTCCACCTAGATACAAAAGGAAGTCAGTGACCATGATAAGCACTTTCTGTCTTAGATTTAAGATCCTAACTCTTTGAGGAGATCTACCTATCCACAGGGAGATTTTCCTACAACAGAAACTAGCGACTCCGATGGGGATCAAATCGAAACTTTTGGTTTTGATTTTTCCTTATAGATAGGGATGATTTTAAGGACGAAAATATATTTTAAAATGTAGAAACCTTAGCGAATCTTACTAATCCTTCATATGCCAACTATAAATGTTTGGCGATATTTTTGTAAAAATATTCAAATTTCTAAGGATTTTATATAGTTTTTATAAAATTTTGGCGATTTTTAAGGTAAAATAATTTTATCCTATAGAATTTGGGCAAATCATTTTTAAAATAGTGAATCTCGTTTTTGGAAAAACCATGGAAAATTAGCTCATGAGTGAAATTTAGCCCCTAAAATCATCCATTCTTATAGACCTTGTCTTGTCTTTGTTGCTTTTAGATCTCATTCACCCCATATGTTTGATTTCATATGCTGATTGATTCTTTACCCCATCACATGGAGCTTGCTTGTCAAATTCCATTGAAATTTTGGGTTTTTTGAACTTTTTTTTGAGTTTTAGGGCACCATCGCTCCCTTGCCTTGTTAGCAGGGAACCAACACTCCCTAAGAGTGTTGAATAGAGCTTTATAATTCTCTGGTGGCCCTTATACCGGAGCGCCAGCCCTTTTTTGCCCAAAATCTCTCAAAAAATTGCATTTTTTGGAGGTCTAAACCCTGTCTTTTCACTTGTTGAGTTGTTTTGTGATTCAGTGCTTCCTCTTGAGAAGTAAACACCTTTTTGTTCAGATTTTATGCCCTTCTTCATTCTTTTTGAGTTTTTTCTGTTGAGAGCTTGAAATCGATCCCCTTCTTTCTTCTCTCCTATCCGACTGAGCGGGAACTCTAGTGAAGGACATTAGAAGTCTGTGCCTCTTCTCATTTGGTTCTTTGAGGTCATCTTGTCCAATCTCTTTCTCCTTCCTTTTGTGTTTTTTATTTTCTTTCTCTTGTTTTATTGCAAAAGGGTGTGTTGTTTGTGCGAAATATGCGTTTTCTTGTCTGAATCTCTTTGATCTGAAAAGGCAATTAGCAGGACAAGTTTTGCATTGAATTAATCATTCGCATAAAAATGACAAAAGTACATCTTAATGATTAGTTTGCATATTAGTTTGCACTTCTAAAATGTTGTAGCATCATATTGGATTTGATTGAGAACAAAATTGATTGAGGGCATTCCTTATCAAGTGTTTGATAGTGAAAATGACTCTTCCTCTTTCCCTTAAATAGGTATTCATTGAAAAGAAACGATTGCTTATCATATTTCATGCATATTTTTGGGAATTGAGTCATCATTCCATCAGTTTCATTTTTGTACACCCTCTGAGTAAACAACAGCCATTAAAATCAACGCTTAACTAAAATTTATCAGACTTTTTACATCTTTGTTAGCGAACCTACATTAGTTTAAGGTGTAGGGCTTTGGAATAGGTTGAAAGGATAACTTTCCAAAGCTATCGAACAAACTTAGTATATTGCGGTAGGGAGAGTCAAATCCAATTGTCGTATTGGCTTGCTGGGATCCCCCTCTCACACAGGGGTTACACACGAGGTCACATTCGGGTGAGTTACGGAGATTATCCCTCCATGATTCAACTGTTTGTAGTGGTTGGATCGTATATTGGGGGTCACTGGAAGGTATACCCACGATTATGTGTGGGAGCCTTTCAAGTTGATTTCGGACTTGTTATCCTGCCCATACGTTTCGACTGGACTGTCGACTGTACCCGTCCAGGGGTTGACTATGAGTTGGTGACCTTAGTAGCCACAATCTTTAGGGTCTCGCACAAGGTGACGGTGAAGGGAAGTCTCACTGTACCTGGAACAGACGTTGGTAAAACTCACTCGGGCCCCTTGGAAGGTAAATCCACAATTACTGCATGGAATCTTGCACCAAGGCATAAGTCCGTTAAGCAGGTCGCCAACGTAACTGATCCACCCGCTCTATCCCCGCCCCTTCCTATTTTGATCTTGCGACGTTGGATTTCATCACCAACTAGTGGTTTCATCCTGGGAAGGTTTTGTTTGATTGATTGCTTCTTAGATTCATAGCGTGTGTTGTTTGTTTTACTTAGTGGACCCTAGTTCGAGTCAGTATTAATGGCATCAAATCCTGAGAGTACCAATGGAGGAACCCCTTCTCCTGGGGAACCTTATACCTTTCCTTCGTTTGGAAACTTTGGTCCTCCATATGTTGCCACATTGAGTCTTCCAGGACTCACTATTGGATTACCAATTTGGTTGTTCCCCACTCCGATGATCCCGAATCCTCCCAATGTTTTAGTTGCACCTAATACTTTAGATGTCAGTACACCACCCACACATCAACCTCATGTCGAATTTTCTCCTTCTTCGCCCACTAAGTCTCCTTCCATTTCTCCTTCTTTGCCTAGTGAAAGCTCTAAAGCAAGTAGCTAGGTTGATCAGAAGAAGAAGAAACGGAAAGAGAAGAAGAAGAAGAACCCAAAAAGGACCAAGACCCCAACAACATCAGATGTTGGCTCTAAGCAACCAGTTACTGTTAATAGTACTGGGAGTGTTGATGAGGTCAACAAGATTAAAATGAAGAATCCAAAACCCAAATTCCCTTGCAGTCTTTGTAAGGGTGACCACTTTCTGAGGGATTTCCCCGGTCTTAGCCGGGTCTTAGAAATGTGGTCCTCCACGTCGTCGTCTTTTGCTGGTCATGTCGATGATACCCCGTCAACTAGTAATGTTAAGGTTGGTAAGAAGAAGAAAATAGTCAAGTTCCCTTGCATGTTATGTAAAGGTGATCATTACTCTCACCTTTGTCCTCGTATGGACGAGGCTTCTTCTCTTTTGGAAAAACTTCAACATCCAAAAGGTTATCATAAGCTTTCCCCCAACCCATCGTTAGTCGATGGACTAGTCAGTCTGGTTGATCAGGTGGTCAATCTAGTTTCCTCCTCGATTGAACCACGAACCCAAGTAGATGATCCATTTCCGTCATCGATCAGCCCCGCTCTTCATCAAAAGAGTGTAACCCAAGTAGTCATTTTTTTTTCATCATCGGTCGATCCCACTCTCCCGTTAGAGAGTGACACCAGAGAAGTCAATCCATTATCACCCGTAGACCCCATTCTTCCCTTGGAGAATGAAACCAAAGTGGTTGATCCGGTTCTGTCATCGATCGATCCGACTCCTCCTTTGACGAGTGCCAAAGTGGCTGATCCAGTCCTTCCCTCGGTCAGTCCCACCCTTCATCCGAAGAGTGCCAAAGTGGTTACTCCGATTACATTATCAGTCAATCCCACTCTTCCATTGAGGAGTGACAAAGTGACTGATCCAGTCCCTTCCTCGATCAGTCCCACCTTTCATCCGAAGAGTGCCAAAGTGGTTGATCCAATTCCATCATCGCTCAATCCCACTCTTCCTTTGAAGAGTGCCTGCGCGGTCGATCTGATCCAATCATCGGTTGATCCTAATCTCCCTCTAGAGATTAAACCCGATACTGGCCATGTTTTTCTCGTTAATACAGACTCTACCATGTTGGGGGACATTCCTCATTCTCCTGCGAAACCCCCTCCAAGTAATGAGGCCATCCTTTTTGATTGGGGTGCGCTAACTGGACCTCGTCTTCCCTCTCACATTCCTTTCCAGATTACAGTACAGGTTTGTGGTCGGGACATTCCTCAAACACTGATAGATGAAGGTGCATCCGTTAGTATTTTGTCCTATGTTTCTTGGCATGCTTTGGGTTGTCCTCAGCTTGCGCCGGTTACACAGAATCTGTTGGCTTTTAACAGAAGAACCAGTCAACCTTTAGGGATCCTTCCTCATTTTCCTGTAACTTTGGGAGGGAAAACTGTCTTTATTGATGTCATGGTAGTCCGAGACCCCTTGGATTTCGCTTTACTCCTTGGGTGGGATTATGTCTATGCCATGAAAGCTATTGTATCCACTCTTTTCCACGTGATATCTTTCCCTCATGATGGAAGCATTGTGACTATTGATCAACTTTCATTCATCGGCCCTGACTGGGTTACCTCCCTAAGCAGTTATTATATGCAGACAGTATCACCCCCGCCGCATGTCAATTATGTGGCGTTGTCTCCCATGACTTCAACTTTCGACGATTTGGATCCGGTAGTTGACATGGTGATTTCTTTGGTAGGGCTATTGGAGGCTGATCTCCTTACCCCTATCGCGACCCTCGACATGTGTTCATTCCTGAGTGATTATCTTCCATCCAACGAAGATCTCTTGGAGGCCATGACCGAGTTTTGTCCCTTGACATGGTATCCTTCCAGAGCATTATCCTCTTGGAAGCCATGATCAAGAAGAAGCCACAAGCATAGTTTCTCTTCTCTGTAGCAAGCTCGTTAAAAAATGAAACAGAGGCCACAAGCATAGTTTCTCTTCTCTGTAGCAAGCTCGTTAAAAAATGAAACAGAGGCTATGAGCATAGTTTCTCTTCTTTGTGGCAAGCTCGTTAAAAAATGAAACAGAGGCTTTGAGCATAGTTCTTTTCTTGTGTCAAGCTCGTTAAAAAATGAAACAATTACCTCTCCCTTCAAGTTGAATATTTCGCCAGATCTCGTAGATGTTGAGTCGAGTCTTTCGTTAGGTCTCATTTTTTAACCTTCATTTCATCCACCTATATCCTTTTTCTCCATCTAGCACAGAAATTGGTGACAACCTCAAAGTCGGTGAATGAATTGAAGCTTGGGGGGCATGTCTCTAGCCTTTGATGATCATTCTGGAGTCAAGTCACTAGTTTTCAAGCTGGGGGCAGAGTACCGAGCTTAGTCTTTGTTCTTTCTCGTGCTCATAAATACATGAGAATGCACCCGGGTAAACTTTTATCTCTTTTTCGGACCTGTATGGATACAGGAAAAAGGAACCCCCTGGAGTATTCTTTAATCTCTTTTCAGACTCTCTAAAAATGAAAAGATCATCGAGTGATCTTGCTTCCTTTCCCACTCGTTAAAAGGTTTGAAAGGGCGTCTTTCGAGTGATAATTTATCTCTTTTTCGGCCTCGTGAGACTGACATTACGAAAAAGGACAACCTTGGAGTCACCTTTAAGTTCCTTTTAGACTCTCTAAACATGAAAAGATTACTGAGCGACCTTGTTCTCTTCACGCTCGTTAAAGTATTTGAAGAAAACGTCTGTTGAGCAATAGTTTATCTCTTTTTCGGTCTCATCAGACTACTTTATGAAAAAGGAACTGAAAGAGTTCTCTTTTAAGTGTTTTTCCAGACTCTATAATCATGAAAACCTTCGAGTTTACCTTCTATGGTCTCGTTAAAACAATCATGCATTGAAGGGCCCATATGGGATCGAACCTTTACTTCTTCCAGTTCATTAAACAAAGGAAGAGGAACTTACTGAAGGTGAGTTGTATCGAGCATGTGTTATCCTCCTCGAGCTCGTTAAATTAAAAAGAGGTACTCGTCTATCTGGATGGGGGAAAAATTGAAAGAAACAAGCCAAGCAGTCTTTTGAGAACATTACCAAGTAACTCTTAGAGTCACCTTTGAACACGACACTTTGTTTTTGGCACATATTAATCCGTTGAACCTCTGCACTAAGCCAATCCTTTGAGTTTTCTTTAATCCTTTGGGTCACCCGACGTAATTCACAGCATCCATTGCATCATCAAGTTTTGGTCCATGTCATGTTTTTGTTGTTGTGCCTCAGTGTTCAAGGGAAGTATCCGCCTCAAGAGTCATCCATCACAAATATCTTGTCCCAATACCCGTGTCAGTCTATGTTCATTTGATCTACCCACTACATCTTTGTGTTTGTTTCATGTCGTTGATGGGGGATACATCAAGGCCCTCCTTCGACGAGTCTATTCCTGTCGACTTCAATGCATTATCCAGGAACTAGACTTAGAAACCAGTTAGTACTTTGGGACCTGCATGCCTCAATGGCAGGCCTCCTCACGTTCGACAGGAGGTTTACATCATTGACCTCTGATCGAATTATTCCACGGATGTTCGACTTCATCTCATCCATTCACATTCATTGGAATGTACTAGAGTACCTTGGGAATCATCAACATTAATGGTGATCTCCCTCGCGCTTGTTAACGGTTTACATTATTGACCGGTAATCAAGTGGTTTCTGCCATGTTCGACATTAGGACATCTATTCACATGGTTAGATTCATACTACATTAGGATTGGTAAGAAGACCCTAGGTTGAGTGATCACTCTTATATGTACTTTGCCCAGGTTGCGATGAAATTTCTCTTGAACAATGACACATATACTGTTACATAGATCCACTTTGTATTGGTCGTGGCTATGTCTTGTCATCTCATAGATCCACTGTGTATTCTTCGTGGCTATGATCAGTTCAGGTCATAAGAGTATAGATCCACAGTGTATTTTCAGTGGCTATACCTTTTTATCAATACAACTATGGATCCGCAGTGTATTTTGTGGCGGCCATATCTTGCAAGTCTTGATCACCCAAGCATAGGTATGCCTGCCTTGGGTTTGAAGCATGTCATAATATTTGTTGGATGTTTGTGTGCAGTTTCTGTCAGGTTTTCTGTGTCTATACCCTTGCTTGAAAGTCTACAAAGCATTTCAGTTATCAGTTCTCATCTTCTAACTTCATACTTTGAGGGGAAATCTGTTACACATCAAAATTACTCACTTCGATAGTGTCGCAAGTGTCATCATCGTAAGTGTCGCATTTTGCTCACGAGTGTCGAAAGTGTCAAAGAAAACATACTTTCATGATGCCTATGTCATGCCTGTAAACGACATCAGGAGGACACTTGGCACATGTCAAAGACTTGATTTGGAAGAGGAAGAAAGGTTAACTGGGCTCATGAACCTTTTACCATTTGAAAACACTAAAAAAACTAGGTTTTTGGAGGGGAGCGCTCCCCTATAGCTCTTCTGGGAGTGTTGGCACCCCCCCTCACACTATTTGGGAGTGTTATAAAGATATTTGGCCATTCTGAGGGAGCGTTGGGGTCTTTAGGGAATGTTGGCGCCCCCCTAAAGCCTACTAGGGAGCACTACATCGCTCTGATGGCCCTTTTGAGGGAGCGCTGCCTATTTTGGGCAGTGGTTAAGTGGTTGAGATGAATGGGGGAAGGATCCATTCATTCTTGGAGGTCAGTTGAGTTCGAATCCTTAATCAAGCCATGATCTTAGGGAAGATCCTCAACTGAAGGAGGAAAATCCTCACTTCCCCAAGGATATCTCAAATAGTTAAAGCCTCTCTAAGGCTATATAAGCAAGCTTTCTCATGGTGAAAGGGGGGATGGAAATAGAGAATTATATCAGACTTATGATCTCATAAGTGGTGCTAGAACAGAGGAATAATTGGAAGCATGAAACCTATGATCTCATAGGAAACATACAGTGAACTGGAAGAAATTAATCAGTAAAGTTGTTGTCGTCCGGATCGTAGATATTTTGAGCAAGGGTTAGACAAAGGGGACTCGATAAAGTTGTCACATTCGCATCTACGATTGTAAGTTACTTCTATCATTTTTCTCATTAATATGACACGCTTGGCCTGTTTCTTTCTAGTTTGTGTTTAATTGCACATAAACTTGTCTTAGATAGATAGACCTATTTCAAGCTAATATAAATAGAGTAGGAAGCAGTTGTACTATTGTTTGTCTACAAGGCTCATCGAGGAGCGGAAGATTGGAGCTCAACTCGGAGCGTGTGGGGACAAACGTTGATAAAAGGTACTTCTTTTCTCCTTCCTCCTCATGCATTAGTTTGTATAGATGAGAAAGGAAGTCAGTGTCCATGTTAAGCATATTTTGTCTTAAGATTTAAGAGTCTAGCTCTTAAGAGGAGATCTACCTGTCCGCAGGGATATTTTCCTTCAACAGAAACTCACCAGTTTATGTTGAAGGAAAATCTCCCTGCGGACAGGTAGATCTCCTCTTAAGAGCTAGACTCTTAACTCTTAAGACAGAAGATGCTTAACGTGGACACTGACTTCCTTTCTGATCTATACAAACTAATGCATGAGAAGGAAGGAGAAAAGAAGTACCTTTTATCGACGTTTGTCCCCGCACGCTCTGAGTTGAGCTCCAATCTTCCGCTCCTCGATGAACCCTGTAGACAAACAATAGTACAACTTATTCCTACTCTATTGATATTAGCTTGAAATAGGTCTATCTATCTAAGACAAGTTTATGTGCAATTAAACACAAACTAGAAAGAAACAGGCCAAGCGTGTCATATTAATGAGAACAATGACAGAAGTAACTTACAATCGTATATGCGAATGCGACAGCTTCGTCGAGTCCCCTTTGTCTAACCCTTGCTCAAAAGATCTACGATCCGGATGACAACAACTTTACTAATTACTTTCCTCCAGTTCACTGTATGTTTCCTATGAGATCATAGGTTTCATGCTTCCAATTCTTCCTCTGTTCCAGCACCACTTATGAGATCATAAGTATGATATAATTCTCTATTTCCATCCCCCCTTTCACCATGAGAAATCTTGCTTATATAGCCTTAGAGAGGCTTTAACCATTTGATATATCCTTGGGGAAGTTGAGGATTTTCCTCCTTCAGTTGAGGATCTACCCTAAGATCATGGCTTGATTAAAGATTCGAACTCAACTGACCTCCAAGAATGGATGGATCCTTCCCCCATTCATCTCAACCACTTAACCACTGCCCAGAATAGGAAACACTCCCTCAAAAGGGCCATCAGAGCGTTGTAGCGCTCCCTAGTAGGCTTTAGGGGGGTGCCAACACTCCCTAAAGACACCAGCGCTCCCTCAAAATGGCCAAAGAGCTTTATAACGCTCCCAAACAGTGTGAGGGGGGGAACCAACACTCCCAGAAGAGCTATATGGGAGTGCTCCCCTCCAAAAACCTAGTTTTTTTAGTGTTTTCAGATGGTAAAAGGTTCATGAACCCAGTTAACCTTTATTCCTGTTCCAAATCAAGTCTTTGACATGTGCCAAGTGTCCTCTTGATGTCATTTACAGGCACAACATAGGCATCATGACAACATGCTTTCTTTGACACTTTCGACACTCGTGAGAAAAATGCGACACTTGTGACACTTACGATGACGACACTTGCGACACTATCGAAGTGAGTAATTTTGATGTGTAACAAATGGATTTACGTATCTCTTAATGACGAGTTGAGAAGTTTGATCTTAAACGAAGCTCATAGAGCAGTGTACATGGCTCATCCAGGAGTCACAAAGATGAGGACATAACTTAATTCCTTATTCTTCTAGAAAGGAATGAAGGCGAACATAGTCAACTATGTGGTGAGATGTCTAGAATGTCAGCAAGTGAAGGTTGTACATAGAAATCCGACAGGATTACTAAAACCACACGTTGTTCTGAAATCGAAATGGGAGGTCATTTTGATGGACTTTATTGTGGGATTGTCGCTGACGGCAAGGAGGCATGACTCGATTTTCACGGTAGTTGACACTCTGACGAAGAGTGCACATTTTATCCCTATGTGTACGACGTATTAGGTGACAGACATAGCTAGAGTTTTTATCACCGATATTGTGAGATTGCATGGCGTGCCTAAAAGGATCATATCTGATCTAGGAACAATGTTTACAGGACGATTTTGGATTAGTTTCCAAGAGGCCTTGGGAACCCAACTTAAATTTAGTACAATGTGTCACCCTGAGACGAACAAGAAAACAAGAAGAACGAAACAAATCTTGGAAGATATGTTGCGTATGTATGTGATGGACCAACATAAGTGTTAGGAAGAGTTCTTTCCACTGGTAGAGTTTGCATACAACAACAACTATCAAAGCACCATTAATATGGCACCTTTTGATTTTCTTTACATGCGACCATGTTAGACGCCTTTGAGTTAGGATTGACTTGATGATAGGTTCTTGGTAGGACCAGAAGCGATCCAAGAAATGGAAGAACAGATGAAAATGATAAGACAAAGGATCAAAGAAGTGCAAGATTGGAAAAAGAGTTATGTCGATGCGCATCGCGTTGACCATAGTTATGAAGTTGGTGTTCGAGTCTTCTTGAGTTTGAAACCTCACAAAAGTTTGATCAAGTTTGGAAAGGGTGATAAAATCTCTCTTAGGTTTGTGGGACCTTTTGATGTTGTGGAAAATAAAGGGCCCATGGCCTATCAACTAGCCTTGCCCGATGTTTTGAGGCGTATGCACGATGTTTTTCATGTATCTGTTTTGAGACATTATGTTAGTCATCCTAAACATGTGATTGACTTGAGTTCCTTGTAGGTGTCATACAAGGGTTCTCTCATGGAATATCCAATCCACATTCTTGACCATCGCATTCGACAACTACGGAATTGAACAATCGATCAGGTCAAGGTCCAGTGGGACAATTATAGTCCACACTTGGCTACTTGGGAGGATGCACATTGCATATGATATGTGCCAACAATTTCCATTTTTGTTTGATAGTTAGACATTTAGATCTTGTCAGATTCTTATTTACCGCATTTATATATTGTGAAACTTCGAGACAAATTTTAAAACAAGAGGGGTTGTATGTAACATCCTACTCTTGCAAGCACATGTTATTGACTTATTCTTTGAGGAAACTTGCGTGCAAGTGATCCGGTTTCAGTATATGGATGTTTCTTCGGTTATGGATTCTTGTGATGATGTTGATGGATTATGATGTTATTTCATTTGATATCTTTGTATTGATAGATGTTATTGACGATTTTCCCCTGAGTGTGAAGGACACTTGACAGATTGAGGATGCCATTGGCATCATTGGACCTCCTTGTTCTCTCGATCGAGTCAGGGAGTGGATTGTATTGGTTTAAGTATTTTTATTTATGCATATGTGACATATGATCCATTATATTATGATGTTGTTAATGGATCATTGATAATGTTTCATTGATGTATGTAGGCTGATGATTTATTTCTAATCGGAATCAAATAAGGAGTAAAGGGGCCATGCACAGCAACTAGATATTGAGGGTGAGGTGTGGAAGCATCCCTGTCACATCCTAATAGCACTCTTGTCATGGCTTGAATCGTAGGTTAACGATTACCTAGTTCTAGAGACCCATGATGTTGTGAGGGAAGACTGAGACAATCTCTCACAAAGATTCTAAGGGGTGTGCAATAATTTAGGGTCCTTATTCCTTAGAGGCCCTTAGTATCTCACAAGGTCGCTTGAATGGAGTATTGACTCCAAGGGTTAGAAAACTACAAAAACTGGTCAAAGGCGAGTGGAAACCTTGGAGCACATAGTACATCTTGAAGGGCATGTCGCATAATTAAAAATTGAATCAAAGGCGAGTGGCACCCTTGGAGCACGGAGTGCATCTTAAAGCGCACGTCGCAGTATAAAAAATAACGAGTCAATGAATCTACATGGCCTAGAAAACTTGAGCAAATGTTGAACCTTAAAATCTTAAGCACCTGCCTAATTAATTAATTAACTAAAGAATGAATTTATTAAGCATAATCCTTAAACGTCTAGTCGTTTGCAAATAAATATTAACTAAGCCTAAGTCTAAGTGAGTGAGGAGACTAGAAACTACATTTTAACTTAAATGATGAGGGATGAAATAAATCAAATTAAGGATCAATAAAAATAAAACAAATCTAAAGGAGTGATTAATACACTTGTTCAAGTAAATACTGAATTAGAATTTAAATTGAGAAAAGAATAAAGCATAAAGATGTGTAAGCATAGAAAGGTATCCTAGTCTAACTAAAGAACTTTCCTAAATTAAACACAACTCAGTTTTAGAAAGGCGTCAGTCATTAAAAGGGAAATAAAGGGAATAAAGGGACAAATAGGAATGATTTTAGGAGTGTTTTTAGGATGGGTGAGGGAAATTGACATTTAATTAAATTAAATGGTGGATTTATTGGTGAAGCTAAGGGAATGAGTGACAACTATACGGGGGGAGTAATTCCTAATTAATTTTTAAAAAATGAATTAAATTTTCAAATGGAAAGTGGTCACTAAGAAAAATTATATAAAAGAAATGGATGAGAGGAGGAATGAATCATGACTGGTAGGAGTAAGGTTATGCTGTAGAAATTCTGATTGGTTTTACTTGTGAGAGTTGGGATACCCAACTCGAGAAAGAGAGTGGTAACTCTACCTTGTGAGGTGAGCTGGGAGCTAGAGTATTCTAGTTTTTGTGTGCGTGGCCCATTTGCAGTTCAGGGGGATAAGGGGGAAGAAGAGTACCCCTAGCGTTGGTTGGGAGGTATCAGTGAGGTCTCAACGATTATAAAGCGGGAGAAAGGAGGAAACGCCAACTGTCAAAGAACATCATCAATTCCATATCAGTCGTTGGTTACGGTATTTATTGAAATTTTTGATTTGTATAGGGTTTTAAATCGTACATTTGAGTTTTTTTTGTTTTTTTTTTCTTAATTGTGTTGAAATTTTTAGGATGGAATAGACAAGCCCCTTGATGTTTTATAAATTCTAGAAGCGGATTCAAAATAAATTTACTACCATATTTAATTGAATATGAGCTTGAATGTTTGTATATAGAACGTTGATTTCTTCCATTCTAGTTGATATCTGGCCATGAATTATTCCCGTATGATTGCGTACCAAGCACTATCCAAATCTTACTCTTTGGAGAAGTCATTAACAACCAACTAACAACCAAGCCACTAGATCTATTCTTCTTTTCAGTAATTTCAACGATCTGGTTATTTTCTTCCTCCTTTTATCGATGTTCAAGGGTTGGTTTGATTAACTTAAGTTGCAGTGAAAATATGCTTATTAATGTGGGTATAAACTTTGTTGGTTTTATGGATTTAACGAGTTGGAATCTCAACTCGTTTCCCATATCATAATTCTTCTTGTCTCAAATTGCTAAGATAGAGTTAATAAACAGTCTTGCATATGAAATATTTGTATAGTTTTTCCTTATTTCTACAAGTTTTCGGCATTAGAAGATGCCCTGCACATTAGAGTGTTCTTTAGTTTCATTTTATTTTAGTTAGTAATATTCAAAGGCATATATCTTATTTTTAAATGTGACTGCATCGTTTCATATGTATCCTTTTCCTTATGATATATAGAAGTCTTCAATGTAATGCTTGTTGTTAAGTGTCATTTTATATCTCAATGTTAAAAATGTAAATTGATATGGGTTTTCTTATAGTAAATCAACCACATGCAATTCATGAAGCCTAGATTTTAAATTCCAATTTTGATAATACTTGTAGAATCCTTTTACATAGGCCTTCTATACAATATGTTTATGCAGTAGAAATTGAATCATGTGAAGGTGTGCCTTTAGATAAGATCTAGCTTCATTCATAGTGATTTATTAATACGAGTATGGTTTTATTTCCTTCTACTCCTCTTGGTATTTATATGCATAGGAAGTGGTGGAGTAATTATGATTGAAGGTCCTTTAGGGAGCACATTCCAACCAATCTAATGTTTATAATTTTGAAGACTCGCGGAAGCTATATCTTTTACCCATCTAATAGCCTAATTTTGATTACTATTATCAATGGTATTATAGTTGACCTGGGTTCCTTCATTTATGGGTCCTTCTTTAATCATTTAATTAGAATTGTAAGTCAACTCAGAAGTTCTCCTCAGTATTGTTATTAAGACTCGATCTTTTGGTTTACAGATGGATAAGTAATATAATAAATTTTAACTTAATGTATGGTTGAGAGGATCCATCCTCGCATGGGTCTCATAATTGAAAATTTAATATAATGAATGATTTTTTAGATCTTAGACTTCTTGCACGCAATGAAAATTTAATATAATGAATGATTGTTTAAATCTTATACTTCTTGCACGCAATGAAAATTTAATATAATGAATGATTGTTTAGATATTAGACTTCTTGTGCAAAATGAAAAAAAAAATAATGTGATTAGATTAATCGACTTCATGTGATTATATTTCCTCATGCTATGAATAAAATTTATGATTACTCTTGTGCCTTAAATCGATGTGTTAGATGATTGTATTTATGTGATTGGGATCTTGCACCATGAATATAACTAATCATTTCTCTTGTGCCTTGGATTTAATGTGATGCATGATACTCATGTGATTAGTTATAATACTTGTGCGCCATGAATTAGATGTGATGTATGGTGGTAAGTTGATGATGACCCTTACACTTGAATAATTTATGTTTAGGTTGATGGTTTTGATCTAGTTGATTGCAGATTGATTGTGTTAGTGGGATTTAGACACCTCCTTGTTCCTCAGAACAATCGTCATCCCTAAGACCTTAAATGGTCCACATCAATTGGATCCTGGGCTTGAGCATTGCTTATGTTTCCTGGAAGTCCTAACCTTGCAGGGTAGGTTGGGCAGGTAGTCATTTTCATATTCATTATCTGGTTGATCATTGTTTATAAATTGTTTCAATATGATTGTGATGTGATAAGCGACAATGTTATTTATGTTTATGTGTCGCTATCTTTTTTGTTGAAGTGGTGAATGCATCGTTATTGATTTCAATGATGAGTAGCCGGTAATGCTTTTACTTATGATGTTGTTGATTTTGTGTTGCTATGATTTATATTGTTGACGTTAATTTCCTAATGATTTTTTTTTTTTACTTTTTATGCTTCATTTTCCTAGTAGTATCAGAGGGGATGTTACAGAAGACCTTTACAGGGGTTCATTACACGATATTAAGGAAGGTATCATGATTGCAGTCTTAGCAACTGAAAATCCACATGGTTATCCATTATGTATTGCAAAGGTTGTAAATATTAAGAAAGAAAATTAAGATGTTATTGCAATTGAAGTGCATTGGTATGCAACAGGTACACACCCATTCAATGGTGTTTACAAGACAGAGATGGTGGTTGAGAAACATGTCAATAGAAAGGGAAAAAGAAAGGGTCAAAAAACAACTCGTTGTCGCACTAGCCTCTTACAATTAGAGGATGTTGGCATATGTTTTTATGACTTAAATTTGACAAAGAGAGGAACTCTTCGCTCCAGGACAACATAGATTATCAAGAGGTTGCTGCCACAAAACAATAACTACAAGATGGGAGTCTGTTGAACCTAGTTGTAGATCTAAAAGGCTTTTGACATATGAAATGTTGGGCATGCATGTAGACTCAGATGGTGCATTCATCGACAATAGAGAAGAGTATGGATCATCTACATCTTCATCCAATCATTCCTCTGAAGACAATGTAGATTTTGATGGTATTTTAGAATCCATAAGTCAATCTAAATAAGTGTATGAAACATTTTATGTATTTTTTATGCATATGTTATTTGTATGGTAACTAGAAATGAGCATTGAACTTACATATGATTTTACATGAAGTTATGAATCATTTCTATGTTTTATGAATTATATGTTTTGATTATAGAGAATATAATAAAATTTCTTAGCTCATATGTTTTGAATATGGACAATGTAACAGTACTTTTAAGAAATAATTTATGTTTCATTCAATGTAACTTGTATTTTTTTTTAATATTAAAAGTACAAAAATATCAATAAGGAATGTTGAATTTTTAAAGTATAGGGTGATATTTTCATAGCATTATGGATTATCTTGTTCTTGGAGTGATAAACTAAGATTTAAAAGTAAGCATTTAAGGGTTGATTTTATGATTTTGTTTACAGTAACAATCATTTTGTTTACCACTTTAACAAAATGTGTCATTTTAATACCCCAATTTTAGAATGGGTGCTACTGGTATCAACACTTTTCAATTTGATGGTTTATTTTGAGGTTTTGGTTTCAATGGTACCAACTGTTAAAAACACGATTTCAAAATATCTCTAATTTTAACGTTTTAAAAAAACATTTTGCTTTATATAAAATCATTTTTTTTATTTAGATGTTGATTTTAAGGTTTTTCTGAGCTACTGTATGAGTTTTGAAGGCCATGCATGAAAAATGTTGTAATTTTGACCCCGTTTGAAAAAATGGTGCTACCGGTAGCACCACTTTTCGATTTGGGGGTTGATTTTCATGTTTGTTTTACAAAAATATGGGTTTTTTGGGCCAAAGTTCTTGTTTTGAGTTCACAGTTATCGTTAAGTCAATAACTTTTTTTAAGGAGGAATCAGGTAAAAAACTATCTTAGGATGGAAATTTATTTGACAATCCTTAACCAACTAGGACCAATAATAAGTAGAACTCTCCCCAGATCATGATAGCCACTTGGGACAAGGAAAGAAAAATGGATGAAAAGTATAAAGAAGGTGGTTGATAGAAACTCATTTGACATGCATAATTCGACAAAGGAAGGCACCCTTATCATTTAGTAGTCCTAGGAAAATGATGAAATCATATGGAAGAATGGAGATAGTAGGAAACAAATCTTCAAATAATTTCAAGGAAATATGCAGAGGAAGAATGAAGCAAATGAACTAGGAAATAAATCAACCAAGAGCGGTGAGTCGAACAGGAGAAGAAAGTTGACCAAGAATAGTGAACCGACCAAGACCAATGAGTCAAATGAGAGAAATGAATGAACCATGAAATACTTGATGGCAAGGAAAAACAACCACACATGATGCACTTAATGTGACACATTAATTCTAAAATCTATCTAGTTATCACTTACACATGTGACAACAATAACCGATGAAAATCATGATGGGTTGAAACCATTGATCGAGATATTCAACCCAAATACCAATCTATCCAATGTGTGGGAAATTGGTCGACCACACGAGCCACACAAATTACACACGATACACAAATCATGTGTTCTAAATCATTATTGCATGAATGGACAAATCAATGGTGTTCAACAACACAGGTATTCCAACAGATTAAAAACACCTTTAGTAACCACTAACACAATTAGATCAAATATCAACACACGAATTGTTTTACGCGATAAAACCCCCGCAAGGAAATATCTACTACCCCAACCAACATGGCCACTTGAGAAAATTTATTAATGCAAAAAAAAAATATTACAAGAGTGTTTCTCACAATCGATCATCGACAAATGATCCTCCATGGTCTTTAAATAGAAATCATGGACCAATCGGGTGTCAATCCATAGATCAATATAGTTGGTAAGATTGGGGAGAATATGAGCTATCAGATCACTCTATGTCAGGAACATATCATGACCTTCGGATTAGAAATGAATACTAAAGAAACACACTTTAACCTAATGACACATTATACTAAGTTGATCTTAACTAACTGATAAGTATCTAAATATCCTAACATTCCCCCTTAAGAACAACTTGGGATAGGATTGAAGGATTTACAAGGGAGACACAATAGGACAATGAAGGAAGCATTAGATCATATTCCCCCTTAATGACAACTTCCTAAAATCCTAACATAGATCAAAGTTTGGAAAAAAATTCTTCTATAAGAGACATTGTGAAAATACCAGCAACTTGATCTTTTGTAGGGAAAAAGAGCACTTCAATAACTCTATCATGAATGGCGTTTTCTAATGGATTTCACATGTAGCTAGACATGTTTGTTGCATTGATGTTGAACTGGATATTTGGTGATCTTTATAGGACTTTGATTTTTGTACCAAAGGCTGGTCAAATTTTGTTTCTAGAATCCAAACTTGGAAAGGAGCTATTGAAGATGCAAGGATTCTTGACTTGTATTAACCATTGATCGATACTCTTCTTCTTCCAAAGAAAGATAAATGATCTATTGTTTCTTACATTCCAAAATGATAGGTCTAGAACCAATTCTAAAAACATAACCTACACTATAATTTCAATCATGAGGGTCACCAAACGAATTCAAATCAGTGAAACCAACCAAAAAAGGAGCCTCCCCTTAAATTGTAATGTATCCCTAACTAAACTTTACCTCAGACATATTGAAGTATCATTTTTGTTTCTTTCCACTGGATTTCATGGGTTTTTTTCATATACTGGGAAAGAACACCAATAACAAAGGAAATATCAAGATAGTTTTGAGTAAAAAATAAGATGATACCAACTAACTGACAGTACAAGGTGGCATCAACTTTAGGAGAAGTACAAGTGGAAACAATTTTGACTGTAGACTGAAAGGGAGAAGGGGTTGGTTTAGAATCATCCATATGAAATCAGTGAAGAAGATCACAAACATAACTATATTGGGAAACAAATATTCCTTCCTTGGCTTGCAATACTTGGAGGCCAAGGAAATAATGCAAATAGTCCAAGTCTGTCATTTCAAATTTATTTTTAGGGTTGGATTTCACACGAGTTAAAATTTTAGCATCACTAATAATGAGGATAAGGTCATAAAAATAAATAACAAGGATTATTAGATGGATTCATACTTTATTGGTATATACGTTAGGGTCATAATGACATCTAGAAAATCCATTGTCAGGAAGAAATTTGTCTATTTTGGCATACTAAGCTCGAGGATCTTGCTTAAGACCATAAAAATATTTCTTAAGGAGACAAACAAGGTTGGAGTCATTCTAGACATAGGTAGGAGGTTTTTCCATGTATATTTCTTCTTTCAAATCCCCATTCAAGAAGCTATATTTAACATCCATATGATGGACCTCCCATTTATGTGAGGCAACAAGGGCTAGAATAAGGTTGATATAATTTATTTTTGCTATAGGGGGGAAGGTTTACTTATATTTTATGCCTTCAACTTGAGAGAATCCTTTGGAAACTATTCAGGCCTTGTGTTTTTCAACACATCCATATGATGCATACTTATTTCTATACACCCATTGACATCTAATAAGTTTTGTTCCTTTTGGAAGAATTACAAGATCCCAAGTATCATTTTCTATTAAAGAGTGATACTCTTCATTTATTGTTTTGTCCCAATCTAGATGACCTGAAGCTTCTGCAAATTTGTCTAGATCGTGATTCTCTGAAACTTGAGCCAAAAGAGAAGAGGCTTGCTAGAACTATGAACGTGTCTGACATTGATTTGAAGGATCACCAGAAAGATCACTGGATACTTCTCATATTGAATGGACCCATCTAGGAAGTTGTGGTGTTGGTGTAGATTCATGTTCAATGGACTCATGTGGAGGAAGGTGAGTAGGTGAAGGTGGATTTTCATCCTTAATGTCATCATCTGAAGAAGAAAAAACTAGAATAGGAATAAAAGATGGCACAAACATCAAATATGGCTTGTAAGATGAATATGTCACGAACATTAAATTAAGCTCACGGGACTATATATTTTCATCAAACTTCACATATATTCTAATAAAAATTTCATTGGAATAATGTTGAATAAGTCTATAACGTTTGACATCTTCATAATATCCAATAAAAATACAATTCTCACTTTTAGACTATAAAGGTTTCCTTTTTTCATCAGGAATTTAAGCCCATACTACACTACCAAATATAAGGAATTGGCTTACATCTAGCGTAATTTTATTCCATTCTTCTTCCAAGGTTATATTTTTTAGATCCTTTGTGGGAGTGTGATTTACTATGTAATTTACACAATTGATGGCTTCCACCCAATAATGAAGACTTAATCCTTTAGATTGGATCATAAAATTATCCATTTCTTTTAATGTGTGATTATTTCTCTCAAGAACACATTTTTGTTGTGGTGTATATGGAACAATATGTTACATCTAAATTCCTTGTGCATTGCAGTAACTTGTAAATTTATTGTTCACATATTTGTCTCCATTATCTATTCTTAATATTTGAATTTGATGTCCAACTTGTTTTTCTACAAGGGCTTTGTAGGCCAAAAAGTTGTCAAAAACACCGCTCTTAAGTTGTAAGAAGTAATTCCAAGTGGATTTGGAGAATTCATCAATGAAAGTTAAAAAAAACTTGTACCCAGAGAAATAAGAAGAAGAAAACAGACCACACAAATCATCGTGAGCAAGATGCAAAGGGGTTGAGGCGTGCCAAGAGGACACGAAAAGAACAAAAACCATCTCTGCAAGAAACAAGAGGAAGACCTATAACCATGTGTTGATTACATAGTTGCTACAATTATCAATAGTTTATATGACCAAACTTCTCATGCCAAAGTTTTCTCAAGTCATTGCTATGAGAAACAAAAAATAATGGAAAAGATGATGATCCAAAGTTGTCAAACTTGTACAACCTGGTAATATCATCATCAATTTCAGTTGTGAGGACATGATTAGGATATTTTAAATCCTTGAATACAACATGGTGAGGTGAAAACTCTTAGATTTTACCTTCATCTGAATGAGTGATATGATATATTCATAGAAGGTTGTAGGAAAGACTTGGAACACATAATACATAATTGAAATGATCATTATCTACTTGAATTGTTTCAGACCCTACAACACTACGAGATCTATCACCACCAACAAATATATGCTTGTTTTTACATTCATTAAGAGCATAAATTATGGATTTATCCTTATCCATATGATAAGATGCTCCAGAATCAATAAGACACTCATCAGAAGAAGAATTAGAAGTTACACTGAAGGACAAACCATAAGCAGAAAGTGCATGTTCGTGAGAAGAAGAAGAAGAAGAATCAATATTGATGTTGTGCTTCTTCATCATTTCTTCTAAGGCTTCCATATTTTCAAAACATTTATATTCTACATGGTCATCTTTCCCACAAAAGTTGCAATATTTGTCAGTCTTTTTACTTTTGGATTTTTCTCCTTTGTCACCATTAGGAGAAAAAGCTGACAGAGAGGGTTTTGGACCCTTATTTTTCTTATTTTTGTGGCGAGGATTTTGGATCTTGGGATGCTTCGATTTATCTTTCTGTTGGGCCATTAAGGATTTGTTGGATGTACCTTCAGTGATGATCAATCTAAGTTGCAAAATATTATCTTTCTCTCGAATCAAAGAATCAGAAAAGGACTCAAGTGTGGTATTTTTATAAGAACTCCCTAGAGCTTCTATGGTAGCATAAAAGGTAGATACAAATACAAAATATGCACTACCAAACTTAGAAAGAATAATATATATGCATCAGTCTACCTTCAAATATATTTTTCAGTCTATACCTAAAATTCAAAGTGTTATAAACTTAGATAAATAATATTCAATGCAAGGAAAATAATTGGGAATTAAAGTCATTAACTAATTTTCTATCTGGTGGGATTAAATAATACTTTCTTTACCAAAAAATGCTTCAAGACTTTCCCAAGATTTTTTGGGGTCATCAATTCCTTGAAGGTGAAATCTTAAATCAGGAAAGATAGGCATTCCAATTAGTCCATGTGCTTCATCACTCTTATTATCCCATTTCAATTTATTTCATCATCAATGGGTTCTTTTTCTTCTCCTAAGCTAATATGGTACAATCCTTTACTTCTTAATACATCTTCCATATGGGATTTCCATGAGAAGTAGTTGGTACTGGTAAGCAAAAGATCATTAGGAGAAGCCATATTAAAATATATAGATAATATGGATTTAAAGGCTGAAATTGATGGTCTATATGGAGAGATCTCAAAAAAATAGGATGTTTAAAAAAAATGACACTGAAAATGGACTTCATATGTGAAAGTTATGACCTTTTGAAAAAAATGCATAAATGGTAACCAAAAAGCAACTTGGAAAGTAGAAGTTTGTCCACGTGGTGATGTTACAATTCAATTTTAAATAAGTTACTTATGAAGTGACCTACTTTTATAGAACAAGTGAGAATAAATTTTACAATGAATATACTTTATAAATGAAAGTTGCATGCAAAACAAATAATCGAACTCAAGACCTCTTACTAAGTAAAACAACTTTTAACTGAGTGAGCTAGTGAAAAACACATTATAATCTTAAGAAGGAAGATAGGGGGTGTTTTTGTTGTTTTGGAATGTGGTCTTGGATTGTGTGCTCAATAAAAACTTATTTTCATGCATTCACACACACAAAAAATTCGCTTCTCGACAACAACAAGGGGTTAGATCTCGGTTAGCTTACCCGGAAAATGAAAGTTTTTCCTTTGTTTCTAATTTTCCAAGATCACACAGAGCACATGGAAAAGAGCATACACAGACACGAAAACACTTTCCACTCGGTTTCTAATTTGTCAATATCGCACAAAGCATAGGTCAAAGAGCATATGTAGACCAAAAATAACAGCAACTTGGAAATAAATAAATTAAAAAACAAAAATATAAAAATGAAATATTATCTCTATAAAAATTTAAAAGGGGAGTATTAGGGATTTATATCTCCAGGTATAACTAAAATGGCCATATATTGGGAAAACACAAACATTTTAGAGTGAAATGGAAAGAATTCCTAACTGAAATGAGCGCTCCAGATGGAATGGAATACATCTCACATCCCAAAAATGCATGGAAATGGTAGAAACAAGAGATATGACAACAAAACTTCATGATATCAATATACAACAAGAGAAGGTCTTCAAATGTGATCTGATACCTATTGGACTATTTGTTTTGAATACCACCATTTTTTACGAATTTATAAAAGTTTTGCGGAATAATAGAGCACAATAGCGAGAACTCCAAGAGGTGGAAAGAAAACTGCCAGTGCGCCAACAAGGAAAAGGAGTGATGTTCCAAATAGAGGAAGAAGTGGAAAATCCTAGAAGCTTCAAGTGCAAGAAAAGACAAAGCAAAACTAAGAAACCAAAGGAGTGAAATCAAGAAATAGCCAAGAAAATGATATAAATTGGGGAAAATGTAACATGAAAGTGTTGGGATTTTTAGAATTGACATGTGTTTTGCTATATTGTTTTGTTGATATTCTGATGTTGTACTAGTTTAGAAGATATTACTTCACTAGGATATGTTTTCCAAGTGAACAACTAATTTTGGTACTATTGTGTAAGTTGTGATATGAAATATTTCCCTATGTTCAAGAGTCTGAGATATAATAATATAGAAAGGAGTATTCGATCATACAAATTTTGTTGTGTTATGGATGAATGATTGATCTTATTTTCGTGTAACTTATTCTGTAATGTGTAATTGTCATCCACGACACTGTCTAACACACTTTGGTCATGTATGCACTTATATCTAGGTTGTATAACATCGATTCCTGAATACCTAATCATGTTTAGACTTACGAAAATAGGATATGTCCCAATTAAGTATGACTCTGATCTGTGAAATTTCATATATGATGGTGCGTCCTAATTAAATATCTTTATCACACAAACTCTTAGTTGTGCTTCAAGTGAGACCTCCTTCCCTTGTAGAAGGTTGAATATGTCAGTGCACTAGATTACAACGATACTTTTTTTGGTAACCTCCGAGAACCCTAGTCTCCAACTTTGCACCAACAATACCATGTTTGACAATGAAGGTATTCCAACATAGGAAGAACACCTTGAGTAACCACCCACACAACCAGATCAAAGATCAACACAATGATGTTTTTATGTGGTAAAAACTTTTTGGGGAAGCATCCACGTCCCCAACTAATGTGGCCACTTGAGGAAATTTATTAATGAAAAAGGAAAATATTAGAAGAGAGTTTCTCACAATCGATCATCAAAAAATTACCTGTTGAACACACCGCCCACACTAAGAGGGGGGGGTGAATTGGTGTGTGGACTATTCTAACTTTTTCTTCTCACAGGTTAGCAGTTAAAACATATTTGAACAAATTAAGAACAATCAAATAATAATTACAATGGACACAGAGACACCAGATGTTTGTATTAACTTTTTTATAATTGATATGAATACAGTAATATGAATATATGTGAAAGAGTATTTTCCCAGCATCAACTGATTTTTTCCAGCACCAACTAAAGTAAGGAGTACCAACTCTTAGGCAAGACCCAGCTTGTTGATAGAACCCAGTCTATCCAACTAGACTTTATTCAACTCCAGTAGTAGTGATCCATTATAGAATCAACTCTATCTTATGATCAGAGGTATATCATAAAACACTCATCACCGCATTTCATCTTCTCACTGAAATTTGTGCCTTCTTCGTTTTATCTTTCCTCTGATATCTTCACATATATTCACTTCTACATGTCTCTCTTATAATCGAATGGACCTCGGGTCCATATCCACCTCTTCACTTCACAAGCCACACTTCATACACAAGCACATTTTCAAGTGAACCAATCATGGTTTTATTTATAGTGGCTTATGCTCAAAACTTGTTTAAATTGTTGAGCCAACTTGTGCAAAATGTTATAACTAACTTGTTCATTTACGATAACTTTAGGGACAACCAATTCATCAATACGAGTCTTCAACGTTCCACCTAGCATCCCCTTTTCCTTTTACAAATCGATCACAATCATGGATCGATTTCCTTCATCTCTGTGATAACAGAGATCGACGCTTCCTTCAAACCAGTTCATATGATCAATGGTGTAGAACCACAGGCTTAACAATTTAAGTGACCCATACATTCTACCCTTTAAAATCTCTTGACCATATGACCGACGGCGGTGACCTCATGTTAGGTGAGACGAGTGCATGAGCGCTTATCAATTCAATGACCACGATTCATTCTCCCGATGAGATGGATGATTGTCGAGACTTCAGGTCTTCGCCCTTAGGTCTTCGTGACTTCCAACATTTCAAATCTCCTGAATACGATATCATCAAATAGATTGGACAGTTCACCTTTATATCTCGAAACCAGATCAATGGTTAGCATTAATCCTTACACTCATCCTTCATTGCTTAATCCAACAACCAAGACTTAATCAAGCAATGAGATGTATGGAAACCTTTTACTCCACAACTTTGTCTATTATTCTTATGTTATCCTTCCACTATGTTTTGATCAACGGTTGTAAGTGCACCCGACATCAGATCGATGGTTGATATCTTCTTCGGGTCTCTGGACTCTGGAGATTTCAAATATCAAACCCCTTCTCTCCTCCGTACGTCAATCTTTCGAAGCTTACAATCCGCTGACGCATGTCCCTTTCTCAATCAACGATCGAGATCTTTTCATGTCTCTGGGATTCATAATTCTCAAGCCTCAACTCTCACTGTAGTATGATCAATGATTTAGAATACTATGAGGCGATCTTCATATCGGATGACTTATGTTCTCTTCGGGACTTAAGAGGTATCGTATAAGCGTTGCTCCATTTTCTTCTGAAGTGACCACCTGTTGAGTAATTCATCAACGATGGAGACCGCTTGATGTTGGTTAACGTTTCCGCTTACACTATCCTTCCACTATAGTAGATTAATGATCAAGAATGTTGTCAAAGTGATCTTCTAGATCAGATATCTTGTGTCCACTTCAGAACTTTGGGCAAGTGCTGGTGGTATATCTCTCGAAGAAAAACTCCTGGAGTGGCGTAAGTTGCTTACATCACTTGCTGACGTGTCACGAGCCGAGTAGCTTCCACATGTCACTCTGATTTGTGATTTGCATGTACCAAAAATGTTGATTCAGCTTGACACTGGTCATTCTCTGAATGTGCCACGTTTCCTTGCTGACGTAGACTGCTGACATGGTCTATCACAGATTCTTGCTGACGTTGTCGTAGATCTCCCTATGTGACACATGGTCATTTCCTTGATCTAACGGTCAAGATGGTATCTGAAGGGTATCTCAGATCAACGGATGAGAGCGAATTCAACCCTTCCTTCTTCGGGACTTCAGGACTTTTGAGATTCGTTCGTGGTAAAACTCCTGAAGAAATTATCCCGGAGTGACGTAACTTGCTTACGTCACTTGTTAACATGTCATGAGTCAATTTCCTCTTGACAGTTGTCACCATCTTATTATTCCATGTGTCTTTGCTGACGTGGTATTCCACGCATACTTGTTGATGAGGTTCATTGACGTGGATCTCCCACACGTCCTTGGTGACGTGGTCTGCAGATCAACAACCCTGATCCAACGGTCCTCGTTATGTCTCCAAATCCGACGATCCTTATTCACTTCGGATTTCCAGGCTCCGGGTATTTCAAATCTCAAACTAAGGGAGTGCAAGTTCCTCACATATTTAGACCCAAAGTGAAGGATGCTCATTTGATCAAGATCTTAGATCGACGACTCGATCTGTCTTCAGTGATGCTCTTCTGGCTTATCCTGTCCTTCCACTTATAATGATCCAATGGCTGATGGAAGTTCGAATGAATGAGATCCCATATATTACCTCACTTATCCTATCCTTCAACTCAAAATATGATCCAATGGTCATGAATATTCTCGAAGCATATCAACGATCAAGGATGATTGTGGAACCACAACTTGCGAGTGATTTAACTTGTCACCCCAACTCCACAATTTGAAGTTGTGCATTGTTGGTGATTTAACCACAATCGTCGATATTCAAAGCCATAAGATCGGATGATCCTGACTAATTGTGGGATTGGAACTAGCGCGATATTTAATTCTCCTTTCGATCTTTGCAATTCATATTTGTCGTTGATATGGCGATTGTGCATCCGACGATCAAGATTTAATCTGGCTTAATATCATCATTTTTTGGATCAATCGTAGTCATAGATATTTGGAGCTATAAGATATGACTATCTAGTCCAATTGTGGGATTGGAACTAGCGAGTCTTTTAATTATCCTTTCGATCTCCGCAATTTATCCCTGTCGTTGATTTGGCTTGCAGATCTGACGATCACGATCCTCCAACGATCCTCAAGCCCACTGTCACTCATATGACCGATGTCTGTTATATTTAGACGATCAACACAGTCAACCTTGATCAAACAGTTGCTGAGGCTTCTTCACTCTAATCGGACGACTGCTGAGGCTTCTCGTTCCGAGCTTACACTTTTTCTATGCATTGGTCGACTTCTCAATTTTCCATTGATCTCAATGACACTTCTGCAATGTGCTCTTCCATCTGAGCTTGGATCTCTGTATTTGCTAACCCTCCTAATATTTTTTCATAGGAACATTTTTTATCCTATCTTGATCAACAATAATCACGAATTTCTTCAGCGTACTGCATTTTCCCTTATGATATTTTGATCTTCATGTTGCTCACTCTTCTTGTTCACTATCATAGGAACATTGTTGATCCTATCGTGATCAACAATAATCACGTACTGTTTTTTCCCTTCTGAGCTTTTGATCTTCATATTGTTCGCTCCTCCTCCTGAGCTTACGCTTCTGATCTCTGCATACTGTTTGACATCTTCTGCTAACTAATATATTGTTGACATCAGTGACAATCTCATCTGTGGTAATTCATCATTAACAACAGATCATCACATTGATTGTTGACATCAATGACAATATGTCCAACAATCTTTGCCTTTGTCATTGAGGGAAACACACTAACTTCATATACAAAACTCCCCCTGTGATGATGCTTTTATCTTATGAAGTTAATTCATCATTAACAACAGAGCATCACATTGACTGTTGAAATCAATGACAATATGTCCAACAATCTCCCCCTTTGTCATTGAGGGAAACACACTAACTTCATATACAAAACTCCCCTTGTGATGATGCTTTCCTCTTATGAAGTTTTCTTCTTATGAATTTTTTGTCTTATGAAGTTTCTCTCCCCCTTTGACATCAATGTCAAAGGGTTTTTCCTCCTATAGTAAAGCTCTATATGTTACTGACCAGAATCTGATCTTAGGTAACTCTTCCTGGAGTCATGTTCTACCTACCATAATTGAATGACTCCCCCTGTCAGTATTCTCTCTCTTTTCTTCTGACTACTCTCCCCCTCTGTTTCTGAAAAGGTATTTCTTCCTGACAAGGTTTCTTCTCCCATTAACTAATTTCTTATCTCAGTTGATTGGGATTTTTGTGTTTCAAATGAGTAGTATTCTTGATATAAATTTTTGTAGTGATTGAGTCTTTTCAAGACTTAATCTAATTACTTTCTTATTTACTAACCAAAACTTCCCTTGAGTTTTTATTGACTGTTCTCCACTTGTTATTTCTATGGGATGTCATGTACCTCAGTTTGTACATCAAAATGTTGCTTCTGCAGATGTTGTTGTCCTACTGTAACACTGCACAATTATAGCTTATCTTATTCAAACAACTCTTGGATTTGTCCATTGATTCTCATCGGTCTCTAACCAGATGTATCCATTTTTATCCAAGATGCTTCTTTACTGTACATTGATCTAAATTTGTCTGAGACAACTTTATATTATGCTTGTCATATGATTGTAATTATTTTTGCAGCAATCAACTTCGCTCATGTTCACTTGTCCAGTCTTTGCTATCCACATTTGTGAGTGTCCTGGTTTCTTGAAATTTGTTCTCTGATCATCTATTACTGCAACTTCATTTTTCTTCCATGTTCCATTTACTCCTTTTGTCGTACTGTATGACGTATTCCTCATTGAATTTTTTCTTGAGTTCGAACAGTTATATGCTTTGTGGCCATATCCATCACAACTGTAACATCTCATAGTGTAACAATGTGCAACAATATGTCCAACATGATTGCAGTTCCAACATCTTATACTGTTGTTGAAACTACCAACTTGTTTTCTTCCATGATGCCCATAATCTAAGGCTTTATGACCATATTCATTACAAGAAAAACAATAATTGTTAAAAACACTTTCATACATTCTTTGATTCATCCATGAAGGTGTCTCTCTTATGAACTTGCTTTGAGGTATATGAATAGCTTCTGGATGTCTTCCTTGATCTGATCTTCTAAATTTTGTAGCGTTGCTTTTATTCTTTGAACGTGAAGAACCTGAGTCACACCTGCTTTCACTTTTTACAAATGAAGGAGTTGTTTCATACCTATCTTCATCCTTTACAAATGAAGGACCTGTGTCAGACCTATTTTCATCCTTTACAACTGAAGGAACTATGCCAGACCTATTTTCACCTTTTACAAATGAAGGATCTGCATCAGATTTCTTAGGAGTATTGATTTCTTCCTTGTTGTATCCAAAACCGGATTTGTCATTTGGTGATCTATGACTATCCAAGATCTCATCCAAGGTCATGGAGTTATTCAAGAACTTGATTTGGGTGTCTAACTTCTCAACCTTCTTTCTAAGATTTGCAACTTCTGCTTCCAACTCATGACATGATTCTTCCTTTTTTTCCAACTAGTTCCTTACTACCTCTTCTCTCCTTTTGTATTCTTCAAGTTGAATTTTAAGATTGACATAGCTTTCCCTTAGTTCTACAAGGGTTTTGCTTGGTTCATCATCTTCCTTCTTTTCCTCTTTTGCTTGACTGATTTCATTTTTCAGTCTCTTGATTTCCTCTTCCTTTTCTTTTGTTAGATCAACAACTTTTGTTTTCAATCTTTTGATCTCTTCTTCTTTGTTTTCTAACTGAATCTTTTTCTCAAATATGATTTCTTAATTGTCTTTGATATTTTCTTTTATTTCCAGGATATGCTTCTGATTGCGAAGCTCATCATCTTCCTTCTCCTTTTCTTTTACTTGACTAATTTCTTTCTTCAGCTTCTCGATATCCTCTTCTTTCTCTTCTAATTGATTGTCCTTCTCATATATTCTCTTTTCACTGTCCTTGAGCATTTCCTTTATTTCCAAGACATTATTTTGACGCTTTTCAAGAAATTGTTTAGTGTAGTCATGAAGATAGCTATATTCTGATTCATTATGGTCATAGAGGTATTCACAGAGACTCCAATCAACCTTTTGTTTGGCCTTTGATAGTTCTTCTTCTTCTTCTTCCATGGGAAAAATGATAACAAAACATTATGTTATTGTATCTAAGTCTTCTTCTCTACTTGCAGTGGAGGATTCAATATCACTGTTATTGCAATCGAAATATTATGTAGAGTCCTTACCTTTATTGATGGTTGAGTCTTCATCTTCATCCTTGATATGAATGTCTTATGTGTCTTCATTTTTTATTTGATACATCTTTTCTAACTTCATCCATAAGTCCTTGGAGGATGTGCATAGTCCTGTGCTTTCCTTAAATATATCTGATAATCCATTGAGAAGAATATTCAATGCCACTTCATTGTTCTTCCTTTCTCTTCTTTGGACTGTAATTTTGGATAGATTCTTTGATGTACTTAAATCCCAAGGCTTTCTTACGACTGAATTCCAAAATTTAGATCCTTTTGAATTCAAATACTGTTTCATATTTCCTCTCCATGAGGAATAATCTGTTCCATCAAATAAGGGAGCTTCAATTGCGGAGAGAGCCATTTGTCCACCCATTTCTTCAGGGTCTACCTTCCAGTGGTTAAACTGTGCTGAAGGAAATTCCTCTTATACCAATTGTTGAACACACCACCCACACTAAGAGGGGGGGGGGTGAATTAGTGTGTGGAATATTCTAACTTTTTCTTCTCACAGGTTAGCAGTTAAAACATATTTGAACAGATTAAGAACAATCAAATCATAATTACAATGGACACAGAGACACCAGATGTTTGTATTAAATTTTGTATAATTGATATGAATACAGTAATATGAATATATGTGAAAGAGGATTTTCCTAGCATCAACTAATTTTTTTCAGCACCAACTGAAGTAGGGAGCACCAACTCCTCAGAGAGAACCAACTCTCAGGCATGACCCAACTTACTACAAGACCCAGCTTGCTGCAAGACCCAGCTTGCTGCAAGACCCAGCTTGTTGCAATACCTAGCTTGCTGATAGAACCCAGTCTATCCAACTAGATTTTATTCAACTCCAGTAGTAGTGATCCATTATAGAATCAACTCTATCTCATGATTAGATGCATATCATAAAACACTCATCATCGTATTTCATCTTCTCTCTGAAATTTATGCCTTGTTCGCTTTATCTTTCCTCTGATATCTTCACATATCTTTTCTTCTACATGTATCTCTTATATTCACATGGAACTTTGGTCCAGATCTGCCTCTTCACTTCACAAGCCACACTTCATACACAAGCACCGTTTCAGGTGAACTAATCATGGTTTTATTTACAGTGGCTTATGCTCAAAACTTGTTTAAATTGTTGAGCCGACTTGTGCAATAAGTTATAACTAACTTGTTCATTTACGATAACTTTAGGGACCACCAGTTCATCAATCTCAGTCTTCAATGTTCCACCTGGCATCCCCTTTTCCTTTTACAAATCGATCACAGTCATGGATCGATTTCCTTCGTCTCTGTGATAATAGAGATCGATGCTTCCTTCAAACCAGCTGATACGATCAATGGCATAAAACCACATGATTAATCATTTAAGCGGCCCATACATTCTTCCCTTTAAAATATATTGACCATATGACCAATGACGGTGACCTCACTTCAGGTGAGACGAGTGCATGAGCGCTTATCAATTCAACGGCCACAATTCATTCTCCCGATGAGATGGACGATTTTAGGGACTTCAAGTCTTCACCCTTCGGGTCTTCGTGACTTCCAACATTTCAAATCTCCCAAATATGATATCATCGAACATATCGGAATATTCACCTTTATATCTCGAAACCAGATCAATGGTTAGCGTTAATCCCTACACTCATCCTTCATTGCTTAATCCAATGGCCAAGACTTAATCAAGCAATGAGATCTATGGTCGCCTTTTACTCCATGACTTTGTCTATTATTCTTACACTATCCTTCCACTATGTTTTGATCAACAGTTGTAAGTGCACCCGACATCAGATCGATGGTCGATATCTCCTTCGGGTCTCCGGACTCTGGAGATTTCAAATCTCAAACCCCTTCTCTCCTTCGTACGTCAATCTTCCGGAGCTTACAATCCGCTGAGGCGTGTCCCTTTATCGATCAATGATCGAGATCCTTTCTTGTCTCTGGGATTAAGAATTCTCAAGCCTCAACTCTCATTGTAGTATGATCGATAGTTAAGAATACTCTGAGGCGATCTTCAGATCAAACGACTTATGTTCGCTTCGGGACTTCGGTGTTCGGGACTTCAGAGGTCTCATATAAACACTACTCCATTTTATTCTAGAGTGACCACCTACTGATTAAGTCATCAATGATGGAAACCTCTTGATGTCAGTTAATGTTTTCGCTTACACTATCCTTCCACTATAGTAGATCGACGATCATGAATGCTCCCGAAGTGGTATTCCAGGTCGGACGTCTTGTGTCAACTTCGAGACTCTGACATTCAGGACTTCGTTACTTTTGGAAAGTGCTGGTGGTATATCTCCCGAAGAAAAAATCCCGGAGTGATGTAAGTTTCTTGCGTCACTTGCTAACATGTCACGAGCCGAGTAGCTACCACATGTCACTCTGATTCATGATTTGCACGTACCAGAAATGTCGATTTAGCTTGACAATTTTCGTTCTCTGACTATGCCATGTGTCCTTGCTGACATAGACTATTGACGTGGTCTGCCACAGATTCTTCCTGACATCAACGTAGATATCCTGATGTGACACATGTTCATCTTCTTGATCTAACAGTCAGGATAGTATCCGAAGGGTATCTTAGATCAATGGCTAAGAGCGACTTCAGACCTTCGTTCTTTGAGACTTTGGGACTTTTGACATTCGTTCGTGGTAAAACTCTCGAATCAATTCTCCTGGAGTGACACAACTTGCTTACGTCACTTGTTGACATGGCATGAGTCAATTTCCTCTTGAAAATTGTCATCATCTGATTATGCCATGTGTCTTTGCCGATGTGGTATTCCACGCGTCCTTGCTGACGAGGTTTTCTGACGTGGATCTCCCACACGTCCTTGCTGATGTGGTGTGCAGATAAACAACCCTGATCCAACAGTCCTCGTTATGTCCTCGAAATCGGATGGTCCTTATTCACTTTGGATTTCCAGGCTCCAGGTATTTAAAATCTCAAACTGATAGAGCGTAAGTTCCTCGCATTGTTAGACCCGAAGTGAAGGATGTTCGTTCGATCAAGATCTTAGATCGACGACTCGATCTGTCTGTAGTGATGCTCTTTTGTCTTATCCTGTCCTTCCACTTAGAATGATCCAACAGCTAACAGAAGTTTGCATGAATGAGATCTCAGATCTTACCTCGCTTATCCTATAATTCCACTCAAAATGTGATCCAACAGTCATGAATATTCTCGAAGAAGATCCAAGATTGAGGATGATTGCAGAACCACAACTTGCGAGTGATTTAACTCATCACTGACCAAACTTTGCAATTGGAAGTTGTGTGATGTTGGTGACTTAACCACAATCGTCGATCTTCGAAGCCATAAGATTGGACGATCCTGACTAATTGCAGGATTGGAACTAACACGATATTTAATTCTCCTTTCGATCTCTGCAATTCATCCCTATCGTTGATCTAGCGATTGCACATCCGACGGTCACGATTTATTATGTCTTAATCTCATCATTTTTTGGATCAACCGCAGTCGTATATATTTGGAGCTATAATATATGATGATATAGTCCAATTGCGGGATTGGAACTAGCGATTCTTTTAATTCTCCTTCCGATCTTCGCAATTTATCCCTATCGTTGATATATCTTTCATATCCTACGGTCACGATCCTCCAACGATCCTCAATCCCACGGTCACTCATATGACCAATGTTTGTTATATTTAGACGATCAACACGATCAAACATGATCGAACGGTTTTTGAGGCTTCTTCACTCTAATCAGACGATTGTTGAGGCTTCTCGTTCTGAGCTTACACTTTTTCTGTGCATTGGTTGACTTCTCAATTTTCCATCGATCCTGATGACACTTCTGCAATGTGCTCTTCCATTTTAGATTTGATCTCTGCATTTGCTAACCCTCCTGATATTTTTTCATAGGAACATTGTTGATCCTATCGTGATCAACAATAATCATGAATTGCTTTAGCGTATTCCATTTTCCCTTCTGATCTTTTTATCTTCATGATGCTTGTTGTTCCTATTCGCTATCATAGGAACATTGTTGATCCTATCATGATCAACAATAATCACGTACTGTGTTTTCCCTTTTGAGATTTTGATCTTCATATTGTTCGCTCCTCATGTTCATTCCTCCTCCCGAGATTACGCTTCTGATCTCTTTATATTGTTTGAAATCTTCTACTAACTGATATACTGTTGACATCAATGACAATCTCATTTGTGGTAATTCATCATTAACAACAGATCATCACATTAATTGTTGACATCAATGACAATTTGATCTTATTTTCGTGTAACTTGTTCTGTAATGTGTAATTGTGATCCACGACACTGTCTAACGCACTTTGGTCATGTATGCACTTATATCTAGGTTGTATAACATGGATTCCTGAATACTGAATCATGATTAGACTTATGATAATAGGATATGTCCCAATTAAGTATGAATCTGATCTGCGATATTTCATATATGATGCATCCTAATTAAATATCATTTTCACACAAACTCTCAGTTGTGCTTCAGGTGAGACCTCCTTCCCTTGCAGAAGGTTGAATATGTCAGTGCACTAGATTACAACGGTACTTTTTTTGGTAACCTCCAAGAACCCAAGTCTTCAAATTTGTGCCAACAATACCATGTTTGACAGTGAAGGTATTCCAACAGAGGAAGAACACCTTGAGTAACCACTCACACAACCAGATCAAAGATCAACACATTGATGTTTTTACATGATAAAACCTTTTTGGGGAAACATCCACGTCCCCAACCAATGTGGCCACTTGAGGAAATTTATTAATGAAAAAGAAAAATATTAGAAGAGATTTTCTTGCAATCGATCATCAAAAAATTACCCTCATTACTCTTTAAATAGAGATCATGGACCAAGTGGGTTTTAATCCATGGATCAATGTAGTCGTTAATATCAAGGAGAATATGAGTCCTCAAATCACTCAATGTTGGAAACATATCGTGACCGTTGGATTACAAATGCATATTAATGTATACTAAAGAAACACACTAAGAAAATAACTCTAACCTAAAAACACATTAGACCAAGTTGATCTTGACTAAATCCTAAGTGTCTAAATATCCCAACAAATCGCCCACTCAGAATCCCTACAAATGCAACTAGCAATTCCATATAAATAGAAATATTCCAGAGTGGGAATGTATGAAGCTCTCATGAATTATAGAACCTTCCTTTGGTTGAAAGAAAAGTGATTTCCATCACTTTTTCCTCACCAATAACTAGAGAGTACCATGGACTCAATCTAAGCATACTATCATATGTCTTAGGTCGAATGAAACCCTTCGGATGGGGGCCACATCCAAATAATATTTTTTATAAGCAATAAGCATCAGGATTAAAGCCCCTTAAGTTGCACCTAGAAATTATTACTTCTGAAAGTGTTGCCTTTGTTTCATAGTATCAACTAGCACCATTGGAAAATGGAGGGTAGGATCCCTCCCCTTAGAAATAAGTGAAGATAAAATTCCCTCAAGAGGGTTCGATTATAGCATATGTAATTCTAGTTTTGCACCAGACATTATGTTGTAAAATACATTAGAGGTCACAACTATGGGGGTCGACCCACAAAATATCTCATGTGCAAGAAGAAAGAGGGGAGATAGGGTCACAATCACTCCCAACCATTAGAATAATGTTCATTTGTATTAGTTGGCTACATAAATATCATAGTCTATGCTTTACCTCAATAACTTGACTAGAGACGAAATCACCCTAGCTTTGAAAAGGAACCTAGATCATATGGCCTTGATGGATGTAATACAATTTTTGGCTGAAGGTGTAACATGCATCATCAACAACCCTGTATCAGGAACCAAATTTTAAACCAATCATGTATCGATGAAGCATTATTCAATCATCTAGAACCCCCACTACAATCAGCTATGATAGCACAAGCATAATCAACCACACAATCATATCCAATAGAATTCATTTTGATAGTGTTAGTTTCAATATTACCACCATCTAGCACTTAAGAAACACCATCATGAACACACTATTTTGTAACTTTTGGCACTTCAATATTTTATTGTAATTTTCCAAATATCCCTCTTATTCAGGATGAACAAGGATTTGAGGGTGGGGGAAATGTTGGAGGGCCTAGTTGACTAAGTCGAATGTTGGCATGTTTACATGAAGATTTTTCTTGTCATTAATGGCAAGAACAACAATGACGATGGCATATTGGCAGCAATGATGGAAAACAGAAAAGCAACGATGATAGCATTGGGAATTGTTGTTTACAAGCTCAGGAGGACGAGCACAAGACTACTAGGAGTGCAGTAGAAAGGCCCATGAGGTCCAAAGGATCGAAACCCTTTAAGAATCTGAACAAATTCAAAAGATCAGAAGAGATAGTGGATTTACCATTAGATTGGTGAGAAATATCAGAAGGGGAAACGCTTTCCATAAGCGCAGACGAGGTCCACGAGATAAAATCGTAAGAGGAACAAAGGTAAAATCCTTTGAATACTTAGAAAATCTTCTAAGTCAGAAGAAATTGTAAGCTCAGGAGGAGCAGTGGCAATGGCCATCGGATCAGAGTCTAGAAAGGAGGAGCGCGGCCATTGGATCAGAGTCGAGACAGGAGGAGTGCGCAGAGGAGGAGATTAGATCTCAGTCGTTAGATCTAAGTGCGTGGACCAACAAATTTTGGATCCCAAGGAAAGTGCACGAGAAAATTTCCAAATTCATCGAAACCGTCCATCGTCAGGGTTGACAGGTGGAAGCAGATCCAAGAGTTCGAGTATTCGGACTTCAGAAGACTTGCAAGTCAGAAAAGTGGAAACTCGCGAAGTAAAAAATTGTGAGGAAATCCTAGCCATTGATCTAGATAGGGTTTCATATATCGAGAGTTGGAAGAGTCAGGGTTGGCTCACATCCAAACACCCAACACACGAGGCCGCGATTTGATCATAACCGTCGATCGAATGGAGAGCGTGGACCGTAGATTTGGTCTTGAAGGGAGTTCTCATATCATACTTCTGAGAAAAGAAGTAGACTTCCCTCAGGAGATGTGAAATGTAAAGTCCCAAAGTGATCTGAATATTGGCCCCAAGTCACAGTCGGTGGTCACGTCAGGAGAAAATAGAGAAAGGAGCTAGCATGCGCTAGGCTCTAGTTCGAGTGTTTGAGATTTGGGAGAGTCGAGGTGACTCGCAACAGAACTTATGAAGTGCGAAGTCATCTAGCGCCTTCCTTGTTGGTGAGTGGTCACATCTAGTGGTCACGTGGAGAGAAACTTGAGCCTGGTGCTTGTTCCTGCGGGTAAACTTCACGATGACCTCCTAGAACTATTAGAGAAGCTCAAATGACAGAGAAGATGAATAGTTGAGACTTCCAGAGAATCCAAAGAATCTTTGGATAATGACCACTGATGATGAACATATTCAGAATAACTTCTAGAGAAAACGAAGAGTCATGATGATGATCAAGCAGAGGACTCGGTGTGAGAAAGACATGCAGAACAGAGAAGAGAGTGTGCTTCTTCGATAGCTATGCATGTAGGTAGAGGAAGACTGAGTGAATGACCTGAAGTTGATATCAAAGGATAGGTGTATAGCATGCAGAGGTAGCACAGATCATAAGAGGCAGAAGAGAAGTTGAACAAATGATGGTTATTGCACAGGAGCATAAAGAGAAGAGCATAGAAACGGAACAGAGAATAGAAGTTAACGCAAGAAGAGGAGACATGGAGTTGTAACAGATCAGATCAGAGACAGAGACAGTAAGTAATTTTTGTAAGATTCAATCAGGGTGGTAGGGTGGTGTTAGGGAGGATTACAATCCTCTAAATTCTAGTTGGTGCTAGAAGATATTCTGGAAGTTGGTGTTTCCATCTAGTGGGTGTTAGATAAACCTAGGAGTTGGTGCTTTCATCTAGTTGGTGCTAGAGAAATATGAGAGTTGGTGCTCTCTGCAAGTTGTAGATTTCTATCAGAGTTTGTAGCCTCATATTTGAGTTAGTTCTTAAAGACAGTGATGTACATAAGAGTTGGAGCTTGATTGACATCCTAAGAACAAGAGGTTTTCTCCCTTTATGGGTTTCCTCAAATATTATCTTTATGGGTTTTATCCCTTTATGAACATCAGTGTCTCTGTGTATTCTGTGTGATTGATAAAATATTGTCTATCTATGCATTTTAAGTTATCATCAACACATTAAATAATGACCTAGAAAGATTCAGAAAATGAAAACAGGAAAATTTT
>ML776665.1:99387-114092 GCA_009831015.1 Picea engelmannii
CCCCCCCCCAAAGTTATATTTCCAACAATTGGTATCATATTCGGTGCCTTTGATCAAAGGTAGATCCATCATCTTGAACATGACTAGTCATGAAGGAAGTTCAACTAATAGAGCCCCTCTATTTGATGGAACAAACTTTGCCTTCTAGAAAGTAAGGATGAGAACATATTTAATGTCTTTGGGTGTTGATGTTTGGGATGTCGTTTAAACTAGATATGTGAAGCCTATAGTCTTGGCCTCAAAATATGATAAGATGGAGTTTATCTTTAATGCAAAAGAAATGAATTCCATCCTCAGTGGACTTGCATAAGTCGAGTTTGTCAAAATCATTCACTGTGATTCGGAAAAAGTTATGTGGGACAAGATGATAAGTAGTTATGAAGGTAATGAAAAGGTGAAAGACGCAAAACTTTAGACTCACGGGCTAAAATTCGAGCAGTTAAATATGTATGAAGACAAAACTATCAGTGAGTACTTCTTACGTACATAAGAACTTGTCAACACTATGAAAGGTCTAGGTGAAAATATAGATGAATCTTTTCTAGTCCAAAAAATATTAAGATCTCTTCCTGATAGATTTAACTCAAAGGTCTCTGCTATAGAGGAAATAATTGATCTCAAAACGTTAACACTAGATTGACTTCTTGGAACACTAACTGCTTATGAAATGAGAATCACCAAAGGTAAATACACTACAAGAGAGGCATCTTTTAAAGAAGATAAAAACAAAGACTCCGATATAGATGAGATTGAAGACAATTTTGTGAGAAGACTGATGAGAGGATCAAGCAAATGCAAAGGTAAAATTCCCTTCAAATGTTTCAATTGTGGTAAGATAGGTCATTTTGCATCTAAGTGTCCTCACAAAAGAAAGGATCAGACATATGATGATGAAGAGAAGCACAAACACAAGAAGGTCTATAAAGAGAATAATTTTAGGAAGAAAATCCTTTGTGTAAACAATGATGACGATCCTTCAGTTGATGAAAACAATGCTTCTTCTATTGAAGATAAAATAAATGATATCATGTTAATAGCTTTATAATATCTAAACACTGAAGATACAGGAAGTGAGTTCATTGATTGTGAAGAAATAGTATATCTTGAAGGAGAACTTGCCAGTGACATGGAATAGATTGATAGACTCAGAGAAAAGAAAAGAAAAGAAAAAAAGTTATTGCTCAGGTATGAGAAAACATGCAATGAGCCATCTGAAGAAACTGCTTTGTTGAAGGTTAAGTTAGAAGAATCTAAGAATATTGAAGACATCCTCAAACAATAATTGGAGGAAGCCGAAACAAAAGGTGAAAATTTGGAAGCTGAAGTAGTCTCTGTTAGAAAAGATCTAGAGAAATTTCAGGCCTTATATCATCAGAATCTGACAAGTATAAAAGCCTTAGAAGGATCAGCCACCATTCTGAATCAATAAAGGAATTCAAAGTTGAAAATTGTTTTGGGTTATGAAGAGGGATCAAGTAGTGGTCAGCCAAGCAACAAAGAATCCATCAAGTTTGTCAAATCTACAACCATTGACAACAACAAACCTACAGAAACAAAGGAAGATAATCAGCCGCCAAGGAGGAATGAAGAAAAATGTACCAAAACTGAATCTGTAGAACAAATAAATAATACACCCTCTGCTCAAGGAAATCATCAGCATGGAAGAAATCGACCTACTCAAAGAAGAAAACCATTTTCCAGGTACAAAGATTTTTTCTATGGATATTGTTTTTACTGCTCTAACTTTGGCCACAAATTTGTAAATTGTTCTTTAAGATTTAGACACGAGCAATCAAGACATCCAAGGAATAAATATCTGCCACAAAAAATAATGAGACAACCAAGTAACAAACAACCACAGACTACAAATCATGTGATGGTTGGGAAAAAGACGCAGATTAAGCATAAAAATCATTATGATCCTCTATTCAATGAACCAGAATGTTACATCTGCCATAATTATGGACATAAAGTTGCAGACTGTTGCTTAAAGAACTATAAGCCAGATTCAAATCACAGAGATGAAAATGTCGAGGTTTGGAAGAAGAAAAAAGATAACAAGTGTGGATTAGTGTTGTCAGCTCAAAGACAAAATAACCCCTAGTATATTGACAGCAGATGCTCCAGTCATATGACAGGTGACAAAAGTAAGTTCCTATCACTCAAAGAAAGTAAATACGGAAATGTGACTTTTGGAAATGATGCTCTAGGAAAGATCAAAGGTGAAGGTCTAGTAATATTAAATAATGGAAGAGGAAAATCTCAAGATGTATTATTTGTTGAGGGATTAAAGCATAATATTCTTAGTGTCAGTCAGGTGTGTGATAGAGGATGTGAAGTCATTTTCACTACAAAGGATTGTAAAATAAAAATAATGAACACATCAGAGTTGATTACCAAAGGGATTAGAACTAAAAACAATGTCTATGTTCTGAAGGACGATAAGGAGAAATGTCATTTAAGAAAATTTGATGAAAGTTGGTTATGGAACAGAAGGCTTGGACACCTGAATTTTGATCATATTTTCAAACGGAATAATGAAGGCGCCGTGAAAGATCTTCCAAGAATATCTAAGCCTCATAACTCTGTATGCAAATCCTGTCAAATGGGGAAGTTGACTCGTGCTCAATTCAAATCAAAGAGTTTCACATCTTTAGAGAAACCGCTTCAAATTGTTCATATGGATCTGTTTGGACCATCACGAAAGGAAGGAACTGGAGGAGAACGTTACTTTATGTTGGTCATTGATGACTTCTCCAGACTTACATGGGTTTCCTTTCTGAGAGAAAAATCTGATGTGTTTGAGAAGTTCAAAATGTTTAAGGCGTTAGCTGAGAATCAGATAGGAAGGAAGTTAAACACAATTCGATCAAACAAAGGAGGAGAATTTTTATCAAGATATTTCAAAGAATTATGTGACATACATGGAATTAAAAAAGAATATACTATTCCAAGTACTCCCCAACAAAATGGAGTTGTAGAATGCCAAAATAGATCAGTTCAGCACATAGCAAGGGTTATGATGAGTGAAAGGGACATTTCAAAAACCTTTTGGGTGGAGGTTGTTCACATGGCTATTCATATTTTGAACAAAGCGCATCCAAGCCTGAACGGTGATAAAACTCCATATGAGTTGTAGTTTGGTCGACCTGCATCAATAAAGAACTTCAAAGTATTTGGAAGTAAGTGCTACATCAAAAACAATGATGATCATCTGGAAAATTTGATGGTAGAGATGATGAAGGTATCTTCTTAGGATATTCAACAAACAATGAAGGATACAGATGCTTCAACAAGAGAATGCACAAATTAGTAGACTATCGATGTTCGAATTGATGAAGAAGCTCCTATAAAATATCAACAAAGAGTAAGCATCAAGTCATATGAAGAAGAGGATGAGAATAATGAATATGAAGAAAAAAAAAATCTCAGAGTCACAAGAAGATGATGAATCAGGTGGAGAAGAGACACCCGGACAAGAAGAGTCAAGACAACAATCAACATCAAATCCTTCCTCCAGAATTACTCAAAAGAATCATCCTGCAAGTCAAATAATTGGTGAGAAAGACAAAGGTGTATAAACTAGGAGAAGGATAATCAAATACATCGAGCAATCACATATAACCCTCATATCCATGGTGGAACCCAAGAACTTTGATGAAGCTAGTAAAGATGTAAATTGGTCAAAGTCAATGAATGAGGAACTGGATCAGATTGAAAAGAATGACACTTCGGAATTTGTTCCTAGGCCAGCAAATAAAAATGTAATAGGATCCAAATGGGGAGAGTGATCAGGGGGAGAGTGATCATAGTATATCTAATTAGGGGGAGAGTGCTTCAGGGGGAGAACAAAGTCACTCTCAGTTCTCTTTGACATTAATGTCAAAGGGGGAGAAAAAGGTGTGGTCTGCTATAGTTTGAGGTCTAGGAAGAATAGTGCAACCTTTCAAGGTTGTTTACAGGAAGAGTGTGATTATCATTGATGGCAAGAACAACAACGACGATGGCATATTGGCAGAAATGATGGAAAACAGGAAAGCAACGATGATAGCTTCGAAAATTGTTGTCTACAATCTCAGGAGGATGAGCACATGACTTCCAGGAGTGCAGTATAAAGGCCCTTATGGTCCAAAGGATCGAAACCCTTTGAGAATATGAATGAATTCAAAAGATCAGAATAGATAGCGGATTTACCATTACATTGGTGAGAAATATCACAAGGGACAACTCTTTCTAGAAGCACAAACGAGGTCCATGAGACAAACTCATAGGAGGAACAAAGGTCAAAGCCTTTGAATACTTAGAAAATATTCTAATTCGGAAGAAATTGTAAGCTCGGGAGGAGGAGCGACAATGAACGTCCAATGAGAGTCCAAATAGGAGGAGCGCAGCCGTCGGATCGGAGTCAAGACAGGAAGAGTGCGACCGTCGAATCGGAGTCAAGACAGGAGGAGCGTGCAGAGGAGGATATTAGATATTAGTCGCTAGATCTAAGTGTGTGGACCAAAAACCATTGGATCCAAAGAAAAGTGCACGAGACAAGTTCCTAAGTCATCGGAATCGTCCATCGTCAGGGTTGACAGGTGGAAGCAGATCCGAGAGTTCGAGGATTCAGACTTCGGAAGACTTGCAAGTAAGAAAAGTGGAAACTCGCGAAGTCAGAAATCGCGAGACAATCCTAGTAGTTGATCTGGAGAGGGTTTCGGATATCGGGAGTTGGAAGATTCAAGGTTGGCTCACATCCAAACACCCGACACGCAAGGTCATGATTTGATCATAACCGTCGATCGAAGGGAGAGCGTGGACCGTATATTTGGTCTTGGAGGGAGTTCGCATATCGGACTTTTGAGAAAAGAAGTAGACTTCCCTCGGGAGACGCAAAACGTGAAGTCCCGAAGTGCTCTGAAGATTTCCCCCAAGTCACAGCTAGTGGTCACGTCAGGATAAAATAGAGGAAGGAGCTAGCATGCGCTAGGCTCTAGTTTGAGTGTTCGAGAGTCGGGAGAGTCGAGGTGACTCACAACAGAACTTATGAAGTGCGAAGTCGTGTGGCACCTTCCTGGTTGGAGAGTGGTCACAACTAGTGGTCACGTGGAGAGAAACTTGAGCCCGATGCTTTTTCATGTGGGTAAACTTCACGATGACCTCCTGGAACTGTCAGAGAATATCAAATGACAAAGAAGACGAAGAGTTGTGACTACCAGAGAAGCCAAAGAATATTTGGATAATGGCCACTGATGATGAATAGATTCAGAATAACTGCTAGAGAAGACGAAGAGTCATGATGATGATTAGGAAGAGGACTCGGCATGAGAAAGACATGCAAAATAGAGAAGAGAGTGTGCTTCTTTGATAGCTATGCATGTGGGTAGAGGAAGACCGAGTGCATGACCTGAAGTTGAGATTAGAGGAGCAACGTATAGCATGCAGAGGTAGCACATAGCATAAGAGGCAAAAGAGAAGCTGAACAAATGATGGTTGTTGCACAGGAGGAGAAAGAGTAGAGCATAGAAACGAAACAGAGCATAGAAGTTGACTTAGGCAGAGGAGACATGGAGCTGTAACAGATCAGATCAGAGACAGAGCAAGTAGTATGGAGATAGAATGGTCTTAGACATAACCAATATTTTTGGATCCTCTAAGACTAGTTATTAAGGAGTCTCATCTAGGCAACCCTTGTAATGATATTTTTTTAAATGCTAATGGAGAGTCTCTTATTCATACAATACCATATTGGAGTTATTATTCCTTTCTTCAAATATAGTAGTATGGATATAGAATGGTCTTGTACATAACCAATATTTTTGGATCCTCTAAGACTAGTTATTAAGGAGTCTCATCTAGGCAACCCTTGTAATGATATTTTTTTAAATGCTAATGGAGAGTCTCTTATTCATAGAAAATATATGTTTAATATTTTTGGATCCTCTAAGACTAGTTATTAAGGAGTCTCATCTAGGCAACCCTTGTAATGATATTTTTTTAAATGCTAATGGAGAGTCTCTTATTCATAGAAAATATATGTTTATAATGATCTAATGACTATTTGAATATATAAAATGAACATATTCAATCTGTCAACAATATAACAACATATTTTTTGCACCTTTAAGTACAACTACTAGTTATATAATTGTATTAATAATAAAGAAAATAAGATAAACTAACATGGTTTTTTAATTTTAAAGTAACTTGAACTACCCTTCATCGTACATATTTATGATGAAAATAAATAAATTTCAAATAAAATAAAAGTTATAATCCATCCTTAAAATCTATAAAAATATACTTACAATTTTAGGAATTTGTAATCCATATTCTATGTTTAATAAATTTTTGAGAAACTTAGGTCTATACATCTTGAATTGTATCAATGAGCAAATATAAAGTTGATTGGATTGATTTGACATTTTGCACACTCTTAATACTTTCTTAGTAATTAATAGATTTGCGTCCAACATAAATATGTATATATTGAAGGTTATACCAATGAATAAGGAAAATTGTTGTAAATCAATTAGTCCCTTCCTTTAGATTAAATATTATATCAAATATGAAAAGAACATTCAAATTTAGAAATTCATCATTATATGTTTCCCATTATACATCTTGAATTGTACCAATGAGAAAATATAAAGTTGATTGGATTGATTTGGCATTTTACACACTCTTGATACTTTCTTGGCAATTAATATATTTTAGTCCAACATAAATATGTATATATTGAAGGTTATACCAATGAATAAGTAAAATCGTTGTAAAGAAATTAGTCCCTTCCTTTAGATTAAATAATATATCAAATAATAAAAGAACATTCAAATTTATAAATTCATCACTATATGATTCCCATTAGACATCTTTAATTGTATCAATGAGCAAATATAAAGTTGATTGGATTGATTTGACATTTTACACACTCTTAATACTTTCTTGCCAATTAATATATTTTCGTCTTACATAAATATGTATATCTTGAAGGTTATACCAATGAATAAGGAAAATTGATTGGATTGATTTGACATTTTACACTCTTGATACTTTCTTGCCAGTTAATATATTTTCGTCCTACATAAATATGTATTTCTTGAAGGTTATACCAATGAATAAGGAAAATAGTTGTAAAGCAATTATTCCCTTCCTTTAGATTAAACATTATATCAAACAAGTTCCACTACAGTGATGATGTCCCCGCCGAATAGTTTTGACAAAATTGTTGTTGTAGGTGAAGTTTATCCTTTGGGTTGAAACAGATATAAGATTTCCAAAGGCTTCATATTTGACATTTCCCTATTGTTACGGGATTAGAGTGTTTTAAAATAAGTTATGACCCATTATTAGCGAGTGTTTCTACTTTTTTTGTTCCAAAGTATGCAATTGGTTGAAGATTGGTTATGAGTCCCAACAAATGCATTTGCCTCTGCACCATAAATAGCAATTTGGCTCTCCTGCACTATTATGAAACTAAACTATAGTATCTACATATATGGATGTATGGATTTCAAATTTACACTTCTCCCATCCATTTATGTTCCACACACAGAGCTGCCACCATGACATTGATTTTAGTAAAAAGTTTTATTTGATATTGTAAATCGTGGGTAGATAAGTCAAAAAACATATATTTGATATCTTAAATTGTGAAGGTAGATAATCTAGTTACCTCGAAATGGATTATAATATATACCTATGCATCAGCTCCAGAGGATACCAAAACATTTAAAGCTTTGTAGATTGCCAAGACAATTATTCACATTTAAAGCTTTGGAGAATGCCAACCCAATTATTCTCTTTTGGTGCCCCTTCAGTTTCATGTTTGTTTGTAATCAAACTCATTCACGGTGATTCTAGTATCAACATAAGAAATCATGCAAAAATACTAGGCATTACAAGGGAAAATGTAAATCCACAACACCTTTTTGAGTTGAAAATTTGAATTGTTGAATCCTCCATTCCAATAACAATGATGTTATTATCCAAAGGTTGGAATGGTATGCATGTTGCTACTAGGGGAGGGGGCATGTAGTTTTCCATGACCTGCATCAGTATTGGCATCACTGCAGATTTAAAATTCATACATATCAGTTATTAGGATAACGTCAAATTCTCTTCAAACTTTGAATTGTGGGGCCCTTTCATGCTTTACAATGTTACACGACAGAAGTGCTCAATAGAATTGGATTGAAGCCACATAACTTGTAAGCATAAAGGGATGAAGCTTTGGAGAAGCATAAATATAAGCAATGGTCTGGTCCAGCATAGTGTGGATGTATGTATTGATAAGCAATTTAAATAAAAAAATTCAAAGATTGAAGGAAAAGAACTAAGAGAAGCAATTTAAATAATGGTGTGTGACATTTCACAGTTTGAATCTTCCATTCATGAATAATGTGTATTTTCGCATGTATGTTAATGAAATATAAGATGCATTTCTTTAAAAAATTGAGGATATGCAAGACCTTGAACAACTAAATGGATTTGCATTGTAGATCCTTTTTGATCGTATGCTCAATCGATGAATATTTTCCTTTGATTATGCCAAGATCAAATTATGGCATAGTACTGAGAAACAAATAAATTTGCACTACCAAATGAAAATTCCATTGCACTACCAAATGAAAATTCCATTGCACTATCCACGAAACTATTAGGTTTCTCAAAACATGTCGTCAAGTCTTCAGCCCCATTGAAGGTATGTTCATTTTCTTATTGAAGGTATGCATCGATTTTATGGCCGACCTTGTTTTTTTATGTCCCACTTATTGAATTTTTAGATGGATCAATCTTCACATTCTCTAGCCCCCTTTTTCTTTTCATAGTTCATCTATAAGTAGTATAAAGTAATATCTTATCTACAAGTCAAACTACACTGAGTTAAAGCACAAAAAGAGAATAGCATTGTTGTAATATCAAACTAAAGAAAACATGACTGTAAGTAGACTCCCTCAAGGTATCTCAACTCAAAGTTAATTGGAATTCTATTGGTTTATAAGCATAGTCCTGAACCCCAACCAATCAAGAACCTTATGTGTGCTACTCATCATCTATCCAAACAATGTTCATTATCAACAAAATAAGGTTGAGGCTCAAATAATATTCATTAATCAACAAAATAAGGTTGGTGCTCATGGAAATATAATAACACAACAAAACAAATTAAAAAAAATAGATGTTTAAATTAATTCATAAATAGGATTCAATCTAGATGTTATCACGGGAGCGTGAAACACACATAGTTGTTTCTTCATTGGAACCCACTTTTGGAGAAAGACTAATTTATTGTATTTTACATAGACAATCAAACCTAAAATAGGTCTGCATCAATCAATACGAAAACAATAGGCCCAAAATGTCATACCATGAAAGTTAGCAAATCAAAAAATTAATTACTCTGAACCTTCACAAAAGTATGCAAGAAAACTTGTAAGTGCCCCAAGAAGCATCATCCATGACCAGGATGAAAACCATGCTCGTTACTATGGACTCACTGCCAATACAATGAATTGAAATTTATATACATATTTTCTCCAACCAAGCCTAAGAGCATCTCTAGTTTATAGAATCAACTTTGAACTGAGGGACCCTTTCATGGTTTACAATGTTACACTGCAGAAGCTCAATAGAATTGGATTTAAGCCATATAAATTATAATTTTATGCAATAGTAATATCATAAAGGGATAGAAAACAAGAATTTTTGGAGAAGCATGAATATAAGCAACTATTTGGTGGAACCTGCTTGTTAGGCTTGGCACAAGGGGGTAGAACCATAACCAGAACCACATATATATTCAACCAAGGAGAAAAAAACATTTGTTGTGCTTTTATATTACTTCTCGCAAGCGAGAACCATTTCAATTTACCCAAATCCAAAGCCATTTCTCCAACGCTAAATCATCTATCCAGAACCAAAGTCATCTTTAGGTCAGGCAAATATGATTTACTAGCTAACATCAAATTCTAGTTGAACCAAAGTTTTAAACACTTGTTAAACCAAAATATTACAAAGACATTGATGCTAGTGACATGTGAAAATTTAAGCTATCAGTGGAGAAAAAATAGACCTTGGAAAAAACAAAAAAATGTGTATATTATTTAAGGTTTGCACACTATGTGACAAAAGATTCCTCCATGAGTAGATTTGACCAATACAAGGACATTTCGGGAGTAACAAAGAGGAAGTGGGGGATTTTCAAACATAAATGTGCAAGCGTTAATATCAAATATTTCCCACTATTTGTAAAATTCGAAACTAATTTGAAAATACAAAACTCAAATAATCCATGTGTAATTACGTGGAGAAAATCATGATTTTTCCATAAATACTTTATTAATTCTTGAACGTTAAATGTTCCATTTAAGAATTACATTACACATAAAAATTATGTTGCACACGGATGTTCATGCATGGGTGTATTGATTGTCAAGGGTGTGCATTCATGGATGTATTGATTGTCAAGTAAGAATGGATGTGTGTATCTAGGTGGTGATGTTGTTGTAAGAGTTAGAGCAACCTATATAGCCATGTATTTATCCAGCCAAGGAGCATGAAACATTTGTGAATACTTGTGATTTTGTAGAATTTCTCTCAAGCTAGAACCATTTCAATTTATCCAAATCCAGAGTCAGAGCCAGAGTCATTGCAGTTTATCCAAAGCGAGGGCCATTTCTCCCAAAGTCATATTCAAGTCAGACTAGGAAAATATGATTTACTAGTGGGATTGGTGAAGCAGATTCGACAATGGAGAGTGGCCCCTCGAATTTATCAAGACTAGTTGAACCAAAATATTATAGACATTGAGGTTGGTGGCATGTGCAACTAACTCTAAGCTATAAGCCGAGGAAAATCAAACCTTGGAAAAAACAAAAAGGCGTTGACTCTTGAAGGTTTGCATGCTATTTGAAAAAAGACTCCTCCATAAGTAGAATTGACCAGTACAAGGCCATTTGGAAAGACTCCTCCATGAGTATATTTGACCACTACGAGCCATTTCAAGAGAAACAAATAGGAAGCACGACCTTTTCAAACAAAAATGTGTAGGAGCTAACGCTGGTCGGGCAAAGCGAATATAGAAGCAACAGTTACTATTACAAACATGGCTTGAAAATAGATTTATATTGGCTCATTGCATTCATTCCAACTTCTATCATTTCATTCACGGCAACTTCTCATTGCCTTGAAGGTTGCAAAAAACCCTTCATTGTTATTTTGTTCCAAAAGTTGATGTTGGGCTTCGAGCAATCCATTTGAGATGATTGTAGGTAGGGTGATAGTAAATTTATTGTCATTAATCACAAGTTGTACGATATTTTTGGTGATGGCAATGTATAAAGAAACAAGTCATTCAAAGTTATTGTTCTTGAGATCCTTAGGCACAATGTGATTCCATTGAAAATGTGACCAGGACAATGTTGAGAAAATCCCTTTTGACCTAAAGAGGAGAGAGATTCCTCAAAGGAATTCTTTCTAGTTCCATCATATGCACCTGACAAGGGACATGGGTTGTAAGCGTTGGAGGAAGGAGTGGCTTGGTACAGGATAATTATTTTCAGACTATATTTGGGAGGGCTAACACTTAGTAAACTATGTTCTAGGGTAAATCATGTGGTTGATCCTTGTAGGAGAGTTTAGCGTTGGTGGCTACATCAGAAATACTAGCCGTCGAGGTTGAACAAGATAGAAGCATCTGTTGGCACAGGGGCAGATCCAGGGTTCAACGCTACAACAACGCACCAAAAAAACCCTAACTATTGTCCCTTTTGGCAACACCTGCGAAGAAGATGAAGTCTCACCCGAGGTAGAGGCAGGGGTGGTTGCAGGACTCCAGTGTCTGCAACCTTAGCTAGGACACAGATATGTGATTGTAACACTTTAACATAGCACTTAGTAGTTATAGTTCCTTAATATTCAGCCTTAGTTTACAGTGTAGCTAAACCCTAACAATAGATCAGCGCAATATTTATACAGATCCAATAGATTCAAGTACTAAGCATACCAACATAGATCAGATCTAGCATTTATTCACATTATTCAGCACTAAGCTACCATATTATATCCTTCTAAGCATACATCAGTGAATGAAGCATTCAATCACATAGAAAAGAGAACAACCATAAAGCACATAGCAACCACAACACGGGATATATGTGGTTCTCCCCCACCCTGGGGCTACGTCCACCAACTCTTCTTATATATTTATTTCTGTCAATAGTCTACATGCATAAAGCCATGATATCTTACTCTGCAAAGGATAGGATATATGAATTACAACACAAAGCCTTCCATAGTCTCTTACAATCACTTGCACTTAGCTCTACAAGTCTCACATAGTATGCACAAAGCAATTACAATTACCACTTGCACTTAGCACTTAGCATCACATACTTGTCCCTCCTTCGATCACATAGATCGAACTACTTCCTACATCACCTAGATTTCTATTTATACATTAAAAAATGGGCCTAAACATGGGTGAACCCATGGGCTGACATCCCCATTCCCGTTACATAACCCCAAAACCCAAAAATCCCTAAAAATGGGTTGATATCCTGCGATCTCTGCTTCGACTTGCGCTCTGTCTTCGACAGCCTGTCGAAGTCCCAAAAGTGGGTCAAACGTGACCAAGGATACTCAAAACTTGGTCAAGTACCAAAAGGCCCCCAACTAATCCATATGGATATCGGTGGCCACCCACCTTTTCCAACTGGCTCAAAACCATTTTCTGACAATTTTGGCAATTTACTATTTTTCATAGTTTTAACTTTCGGGGCCATTTTGAGGGCCTAAATGAAGGTTTTTTCAGGATTGATCTCTTCAATGGTAGTCAAATGCATGATTGAGCCCCCAAAATGAATCTCCTCGACGATACCTTTCCAACAGGCTATCATATGCCTAAAACGGAGATCGTATGCAAAAGTTACGACCCCAGAAAGTTGATGTACTAACTTACCCAAACGAGGCCCACATGACTTTTGGCGCTTCATCTCCTAGGGTTAGGTTTTTGGATGTCTAGGGTTTATGGAATTCTTACTTATTGTAAAAAGGCTTTCAGAGCCTCATTGTAACCTGCTTCTTGTGAATGTGCACTGTCGTCACATCTCTTCTTAGAGATAAGCCGCCACCATTCCAGCAAGCTTGTTTCCGCTGCATTTTACAGTTTCAGCATATTTCGTTATTGAATAGAAAACCAGTTTTACTGTATCTCTATTATTTTGTGTTAAGAACCTGTTAATAATCTATATTCATTTCGTTCTTCTCATAAAATACGAATCACCAACACTCACCTATGACTCGTCCCGAGTCACTCTGGTCTGGGTAGTTGTGCTTAAAAAGCCTCGAGCTTGGCTCGAGCTTCTTCGACCTGTTGTTGCACCAGGGCCTCCTGCTTGGTGAACTCTTGGATGATTTCTTCATTTATAGGTCCCTCTAAACGTTGTTCGACTGCAGTGACTACTTGTTCCAACTTTGTGCCTCAACCTTCAATCTCCTCAAACAGTTGGCAAGCTTCGTCCTGGACTGGTTGGAGCCTTTGAGTCACTTCCATGACTTTGCTCTAAATTGTGTAGACCTACTATTGAGAAGTGCGTTGTTCTTGGGAACGCTTCATACTTTCAACTGCTGATAGGACCTTCAATTGCGCCTGTACTGTTGCTTCTTGTTTCTTTGCCTCCTGGAGCTGTGATTCCAGTACCTTTAGCTCAGTATCTTCAGTAAGTCGCTCATAATTATGTGCACTGCGAGCACTTAGTTGTTTGCATTCTAGAGTGAATGCTCTGATCCTCTCGAATGTGCTCTAGGAAGTGGCTTCTCTTTGATCTCACACGTCCTACGGGGTACTTGGCACTGTTCTTAGCTCAAGGTATGTGATTCTCTATTGAAGTTGTTGGATAGCTTATGCAAGATGCTCTACTTGATGTTCCATTGGGTCTTCCTCCTTTATATCTAAGCCTATCACAGAGTGAAGTGCTCTATTGACTGCTTCTTTTACTCCCGCCTTGTCTCCGAGCAACTTCTCTTTCTCTTGTTGGATCTGCGCTTTCTCTTCTTCAAACTTAGTTTGGAGGGTAGCCTTCTCTTGCTGCACAACTCGACATTGCTCTATGACTAATTTTTGTACTTTCTTTAGGGCCTCTATGGCCTATTCAGTTTCTTCCTATGCACGACAAAGGTGAGCTTCGATCGCATCAGCTAGTCTATGGAGTTGGGCAGGATCATCTCCCAACTCAGGTGCTTCTAATGGTTGGGGTGTAGTGGATACTGCGCGGCTGGATTGAAGGGCCTATTGTACCCCTCTGAGTTCAACCTGGATTCTATCATACATATCCTCCTGCTTGGATTCATGTTTCTACAATATGTCCTACGAGGCATCAGCTATAGCAGCGATGATAGAGTCGAAGTCATCTACAGTGAGCACAATCTGCATCTTAGTCAAGGTGGCTCTAGATTTATTTCGAGAAGTGGGTTTCATGGGAGAAACCTTCATTTTCTTCAAGGGATCAGCCTCATCAGCAAGGTCCCTAGGCGGTGTTACTTCACCTTGCTTCTGCTAGTCCTCTTTTCCATTTTTCTCTTCTACTTTGTCTGCAAGATACCAGATATATAAAATATGCAGAACAGAAACGAAATGCTAGAAATAACAGAATAACAGTGAAATATCCAGCATAATCTTCACAATACACAGAAATGATATACGAAATAGCAACAGAAAT
>ML776665.1:133136-144772 GCA_009831015.1 Picea engelmannii
GGACAAGTGGTGGCCAAAGGCATAAGGACAGAAAATAATGTATATGTGTTGAAAGAAAATAGAGAAGAATGTCATCTAAGCAAACATGATGAAAGTTGGTTATGGCATAGAAGACTTGGACATCTAAACTTTGACCACTTAATCAAACTCAGAAATTTCGAGGCAGTAAAAGATCTTCCGAGAATATCAAAGCCCCAAGATTCAATGTGTAAACCCTGCCAAGTAGGAAAGCTAAATAGGACACAGTTTAAGTCCAAGAGATTTACTTCAACAGAAAAACCACTCCAACTCGTTCATATGGATTTATGTGGACCATCAAGATAGGAAGGAACAGGGAAAGAAAACTACTACATGCTGATTATTGATGATTACTCCAGACTTACTTGGGTTTCCTTTCTCAAAGAAAAAGTTGAAGCATTTGAGAAGTTTAAAATATTTAAGGCTTTAACTGAGACTCAAACAAGCAAGAGGTTAAAGGAAGTAAGATTAGACCGAGGAGGAGAGTTTATGTCAAGTGACTTCAAGGAATTATGTGACAAGCATGGGATCAAGAGAGAATACACAATCCCAATAACTCCACAACAAAATGGAGTAGTTGAGAGGCAAAACAGAACAGTGCAGGAAATGTCCAGGTCAATGATGAATGAGAAGAACATTGGTCAAACCTACTAGGTAGAAGAAATACACACAGTATTCCATGTTCTTAACAAAGCCCACCTCAGACCAAAAAGTGACAAGACACCTTATGAACTGTGGTTTGGGAGACCTGCTTCAATTAAACACTTCAAAGTCTTTGGGAGTAAATGCTACATAAAGAATAATGATGAGAACCTTGGAAAATATGATGACAGGGTTGATGAAGGCATCTTCTTGGGGTATGCTACAAACAATAAAGGATACAAATGCTATAATAAGAGGTTGCATAAAATGGTTGATTGTATTGACGTAAAAATCGATGAAGGAATCCCAGCAAGAGAGGTGTACAGAAATGAGTCTTCTACAGAAGACACAACTAGAGCCGAAGATGAACAGGTCCAAGAATCAGAAAATGAAGACTCTGAATCAGATGAATACATAGACACTCAGACAGACTCAAATCAACAGACAACATCAAATTCCTCCTCCAGAATCACTCAAAAGAATCATCATGCAAGTCAGATAATTGGTGAAAAATACAAAGGTGTACAAACCAGGAGAAAGGTAATCAAAAACACCAAACAATCACATATAGCTTTCATATCCATTCTGGAACCCAAGAATTTTAATGAAGCTAGAAAAGATGAACATTGGGTTAAAGCAATGAATGATGAACTTGATCAGATTGAGAAAAACAATACGTGGGAGATGGTTCAAAGACCGGAAGGTAAAAATATCATTGGTTCCAAATGGATCTTTAATAATAAGTTGAATGAGCAAGGACAAGTTGTCAGGAACAGAGCAAGATTGGTCTGTAAAGGCTATGCTCAAATAGAAGGACTGGATTTTGATGAAACATTTGCGCCCGTAGCAAGGTTGGAAGCTATCAGAATATTTCTTGCCTATTCTTGTCATAAAAGGTTTAAAGTCTATCAAATGGATGTCAAGTAAACTTTTCTAAATGGAGATTTAAATGAAGAAGTCTATATGGAACAACCAGAGGGTTTCTAACTGTCTGATAACCCTGACTTAGTATGAAAATTGAAGAAAGATTTATATGGATTAAAACAAGCTCCTCGTGCCTGGTATCACAGACTGGATGCGTATCTCAAAGACAAAGGGTTCAAGAGAGGAACAGTTGACAACAACCTATATATCAAAACATAGGGTGATGATTTTCTCATTGTGTTGGTCTATGTAGATGACATCATCTTCAGATGTAATAAGGATTCATTAGTAAAATGGTTTGCTTCTGCCATGGAGTCTAAATTTGAAATGTCTATGATAGGTGAAATGTCATTGTTTCTTGGTCTGCAAATTACTCAGAGGTCTGAAGGGATGTTCATTTCTCAAGAAAAATATCTAAGAGAAATGTTGAAAAGGTTTCAAATGGAAGATTCTAAACCTGTGGGCACACCTATGGTAACTGGATGCAAATTAAGCAAGGATGATGACTCACCCAATGTTGATCAAAATTCATATAGGTCAATGATAGGTAGCCTGTTGTACATCACAACATCTCGCCCAGACAAAATGCATGCTATTGGAATGGTAGGAAGATATCAGTCTGCACCTAAACAGAGTCATTTGCAAGCTGTCAAAAGAATATTCAGGTATTTGAAAGAAATAATGACTTATGGTCTGTGGTATCCCAGAAATCAGAATTTTCAGTTAACTGCCTATTCAGATGCAGATTGGGCAAACTGTGTTGATGAGAGAAAAAGCACCAGTGGAGGAGCATTATTCTTGGGTGACTCATTAATAGCATGGCTTAGTAAAAAGCAAGGTTCCATTTCCTTATAAACTATAGAGGAAGAGTACATTGTTGTTGCTACCTGTTGCACTCAGGTATTATGGATGATTCAGACACTTGCAGACTTGGAGGTAAAATACACAGCACCAATCCCAATTCATTGTGATAACACTAGTGCCATCAGTGTGTCTAAGAATCTTGTACTCCACTCCAAGACCAAGCATATTCCCATAAAATACCATTTTGTGAGAGAGTAGGTCACCAATCAGGTTGTTCAGGTCCATTACATTTCAACCACAGAAAAAATTGCAGACATCTTTACTAAACCCCTAGCCAAGACACCATTTGAATATCTCCGACAGAAGTTGGGCATCATCTCGTCTCACACCTAAGAGATTCCATCCTGTTAGGGGGATTTTTATATTGATTAAATATCTGATACCTCCTAAAAATTACTACAACAGCTTAGGGGGAGCATGTTTGTCTTTGACATTGATGTTAAAGGGGGAGAAAAGGAGTGGTCCGGACTGGATGCTATAGTTGGAGTTCCAAAAATAGATTAGTGCAGCCGTTCAGGGTTGCCATCAATGCCAAAGGGGGAGATTGTTGGCATGTTTATCAGGCAGGTGTGCTTGTCATTGATGGAAAGATCAGAGTATGCAACGATGGAAAAACATGGACAACGTAAGCTCAGAAGAGATAGTTTATTTGATGACAAACCGGCAGGCAAGGAAGAACAGCAATGATCAAAAGGCAAGATCGAAGCGTTGATCCGACTCCATTTCGGAGTATCGAATACCGGGATTTCGGATACCGAGAGATTGAGAAGTCAAGAGTTGAGACTCTTCAACACAGGAGTCCTGAAGTTGCGAAATATGGAATCCCGAAATCCCGAAAGAGGCACATCAACAAAGAGTTTCACAAACTGGGAAATAACTCCATTTCGGAGTCCCGGATACCGGGAGTTGAAGTGTCGATACTCTTCACCATAGGAGTCCCGAAAAGGCGAAATGCGAAATCTCGAAATACAGTTGATCCGACTCCATTTCGGAGTTTCAGATACCAGGAGTTTGGGATGTCAAGAACTCTTACTACAGGAGTCCCGAAGTCGCGAAACCCGAAGATGCGAAATGAGAGATCGCAAAATGTCAAAGACTCCATACCGGAGGTTCGGATACCGGGAGTTGGAAGAGTCAAGTTTCTTCATGATCAGGGGTCACGGAATCACGAAATGTGAAACGCTGAAATCCCGGAAGAAGGAAGAGAATGTGGCAGACCACGTCAGAAAGGACAGGTGGAAGACCATGACACGTGGCATGATCAGACAACAACAAGTGTCAAGTTGATTTGGCATTTCAGGCCACTGGAATTCACAATTCTGAGTGACACGTGGCAGCCACTCGGGTCACGACACGTCATCGAGTGATGCAAGACTAACCTCACTCCGGGAGTTTTTGCTTTGGGATTTTTATCACTATCACTCCCCCAAAGTCCCAAAGGATGAAGTCTCGGGGCAGAGAATAACCATCGAATCATCAAGGTGTGGACTGTTGATCTGACTCCATTCCGAAGCTTCGGATACCGGGATTTGGAAGAGTCAAGTGACGAGACTCTTCATCGCAAGAATCGCAAAAGTTCGAAATGTGAATTGTTGAAATGATCGGAGCTAGTGCAACTAAGATCCATTTCGGAGCTTCGGATACCGAGACACAGATCATCAAGAACACATCGCCACAGGAACACTGAAGTGTTGAAAAGAGAAATCATGAAAGTACGTTAATGATAAGCACTCAGTCACCGATGGTGGTCACACCGTCAAAGAGCTGTAGGGAAAAAGCTTGAAGGGGCAAGCTCCATTTTGGAGTTTCGGGGACCGCGACTTGGAGAGTCGAGATGCCTCACAACATGAATCGCCGAAATGATAAAACACCTTTTGGTGTAGGCTGTGGTCACAGCCATTGGTCAAATTGACAGAAGATGGAGGAAGGAGCTAGTGTAACCAAGCTCCATTTCGGGGTTCGCGACCTAGAGTGTCAAGACACTTGATCAAACGAATGCCAAATTGTCGAATGTCGAAACGGCGAAATGAACGTAAGATTCAATGAAGTCAATTCAATGGTGCAGATGAATTTAAATAAGATCGGAGGGCTACTGTTGCACTTCAGAGTGTAACTACTAGAAACAACTGATAGTTTATTCCAGAAGACTCAAAGAGACTTTTGAGTGATTGTCAGAGAAGATGAAGAGTCTCAAGGAATTTGCCAGTGGAATGAAGACTGTTCGTAGAGGCAATTGACAGATAGATCTAACTACCAGAGAAACTGAAGAGTTGTGATGATGATCAGGCAGAGTACTTGATATGGAGAGAGCATGCAAAAGCATAGTGAGAGTGCATGCAGAAGGTGCACAGAGACTATAAGTATGCAGAACAAAGAAAATATGGGTTGTTGTTGTGGTGAGGCATTGAGGAGTGTAGAAGGAGGAGTGTGCAGCAACTGAAATAGAGAGCAGAGGAATGGCGGATGAAGCTGAGAGGACACACAGTGCATAACGGGAGAAGAACATAAAGTGTAGAGGAGTGTGCAGAAGACACTGATGCAGACAGAGCAGCTCAGTGTAGAAGAACAGTGATAAGTCTGGTAAGCCAATGATAAAAATTGTATCACTGTGATAAGTTTCATTAGAAAAAACTATTTACTAGGGAGGAAGAGAGGTGCTAGGGAGGACTGTTGTCCTCAGAGGTTCAAGTGGGTGCTTGAACAAAGGGAGTTGTAGCTTCCATCTGGTTGCAGCCAGAGAAACCAGGGTGGCAGGGTGGTGCAAGGGAGAACTATTGTTATCTGTTTTACAGGTAGGTGCCTGTATGATTGGAAGTTGGTGCTTCCATCCAGTTGGTGCTGGAACACCGGGGAGTTGGTGCTTCCCTCTAGTTGGTGCTAGAGAAACCAGGGAGTTGGTGCTTCCTTCTAGTTGGTGCTAGAGAAACCAGAGAGTTGGTGCTCTCAACAAGTAGCAGCTTGCAAAACATAGGTTGCAGCCTCATTATGAGTTGGTGCTCATATGTATGATAATGTAAAGAGTGTAAATATTACTTATCATATAAATAAGAAGAGGTTTTTACCCTCTATGGGTTTCCTCGGGAAATATCTATCCCTGTGTATCTCATACGTGTGACTGATGCTGAATGTGCTATTACTTATTTCCCTGCATTATTGTGATTGTCATTGAGTACATTGTAAAGAGTTTAAAATAAGAATAATTGTTTAAACATGGTAACAACTGATTCACCCCCCCTCTCATTTGTCCAACACTCCAGTGTCTGCAACCTTAGCTGGGACACAGATCTGTGATTGTAACACTTTAACATAGCACTTAGGAGTTACAGTTCGTTAATATTCATCCTTATTTTACAACGCAGCTAAACCCTAACAACATATCAACGTGGTATTTATACAGATCCAATAGATTCAAGTAATAAGCATACCAACATAGATCAGATCTAGCATTTATTCACATTATACAACACTAAGCTACCATATTAGATCCTTCTAAGAATACATCAGTGCACTAAGCATTCAATCACATAGACAAGAGAACAACCATAAAGAACATATCAACCACAATGCAGGATATACGTGGTTCACCCCCACCCTGGGGCTACGTCCACCAACTCTTGTTCTTTATTTCTTTCTGTCAATATTCTACATGCACAGAGCCATGATATATTACTCCGTAGAGGAAAGGAGATCTGCGCACCTTGCTAGATCCTCCTTCCCTGAATTACAACACAAATCCTTCCACAGTCTCTTACAATCACTTGCACTTAACTCTGCAAGTCTCACACAGTATGCACAAAGAAATTACAATGAACACTTGCACTTAGCAATTAACACTTAGCACTTATCATCACACACTTGTCCCTCCTTTGATCACATAGATCGAACTACTTCCTACATCGCCTAGATTTCTATTTATACATTACAAAATGGCCCTCAACATGGGTGAACCCATGGGCCGCCATTCCCATTCCCGTTACATAAGCCCAAAACCCAAAAATCCCTAAAAAGGGGTCGAGATCCCACGATCTCTGCTTCGAATTGCGCTCCATCTTCGACAGCCTATCGAAGTCCCAAAAGTAGATCAAACATGACTAAGGATCCTCAAAATTTGGTGAAGGGCCAACAACATACATTACTAAGGATAAACATCATATTAAAACACACACAAAAAAACAATTCATTCTAATTATCTCATTTGATTTGTAACTACAATTTCCAATTATATATGTGCAAGTTTATAGGGATCCCAGAAATCAAGGCGCTTAGGATTTCAGACCTTTTAAAACCCCTATTTCCCAAATCCTGTGCGAGCATTGCTAAGAGTATGTTTGCAAGGATGTTCTTTATCCCATGGATCATATTTAAACACTTTGTCACAAAAATTACTATTTAGAAAATTTCAATGTTTTAGAGTGATTATAGCAACACAATTACTCATTCATACAATGCCATTCAACAATGAATAATTTATATCATTGGTACTCCAACAGGTTCGTAGTTCCTTAGGGGATCTCTCAGCTGGAAAGCATTCAATTGTAAGAGTTTTGTTCATACAACTTGTTAGCGATATTTCTTGTTAAAGGGGTTGGAGTGCGAAAGAACGGGTTAAAACCCATTTGTCCTAAGTTTTGGGCGATAATGTGCCCATGGTAAACAACACGCAAGATCGAGCGGTCCAGATTCGCGCACCTAGATCAACGGCGCACGTTGGATTCCGGACCCCCCTTGCCTTTCTACCTTTAAGCGGGTGGGGGTCCGGAATCGCGGGCGCAACTCTCCGACGGTTCAGATTAGCGCGCCCGGATCAACGGCGATGAGGAGCATTCCGGACCCCCCCCNCCCCGCCTTTCTACCTTTAGACGGATGGGGGGGGTCCGGAATCCGACGAGCAGCTTCCCGACGGCCACGATCGTAGCGACCAGATCGACGGCACTTGTGCAGCCCCGCCCCTCTCAGCTGCCCTGTGCTTAACCAGTGTGGGCCCTCCTCCTGTCATTTCATTCTCCCTTCCGCCTTTCCCCTGCTGCCGTGTGTCATCCATTCACCACTCCTCTTTGGTCTGCATGGCTCTCCCCTCTTCCCACCATCCGCTCATTACCTGCCACGCGTCCCGTTCCTTTCCACATCAGTCTCTCACCCGAGGGTGAGTTCGTTCTCCCGTCTTCTCCCCATCTACCCGGGTGTCTTCCGCCATGGATCATCCTCTGTCACCCCTCTCTGTCATCACTCTCACTTCTCGCCACTCCTTCCGCGCGCTCCCCGATACCATCACTCCTACCATACACCATGTCCTCCGCGCTGGCCCTCATGTCCGTCCCTCAAGCTATTCAGTTTTTCCAGGTGGCAACGCGAGAAGTCTTCCCTATCCCGAGATGCTGAGTTGGTCTGGCCGTTCTCAATCCCAAGAAGAAGTTATTGAGGCGGTTGAGGGTGGTTAGACATCGTCTCTGCCATAATGGGGACGTCCTGCAATGAATTAAAATCACGTCGATTCGCCGATGTAACTGTCAGAAGATCTATCGCGTCTGCCACAAGTTGCACGATTAGTCAAAGACTGCGTCTGCAGAGTGTCAGAAGCCATGCAGACGCAAAGCTTTCAATGCAGTTTCTTGGTTCCACTGTTGTTTTTGTTTTGAGTATATGTAGGCATTTTTGCCATTTTTTGTATCTATCGATCGTAGAGCTAAGCTCCCGACTGTAAAGTTTCAGCGATACTCTGGTTTCCTGGTTATGCCTCTGTGTTTGAGACTTCTTGGTTTATAACAAACATTTTCCTTTCTTTTCCATCTTTGTTTCATCTTTGCTAGAGGTTTCACAGTTGAAGGATTCACGTGGACTTAACAATCTTGTTGCGATAAAGGATTTATTGCGGCATCTTTGTATTCTCTGGTATATGTGTTTGAATGTAAAAGGATTTTTTGTTCGAATACATTTCTTCTTCAGTCTGTTACAAACCGGATGTCTGTGATAGATCTTGCACCCTCCTTGCATAAGTCTTCCACCTACTCACCCTTTACTATGACTCACTGTTTGGTGTTTATCAAGACCTCACTCGTTCATGCATGCCTGGTCTGGTTTCTGAGTTGATACAATGTTGTTTCGAGTTTTCCTCCATTTGATCACCCTTTAAACAAATCGTGACATTAATCTGATGGGTGTCGGGCTCTTCTTCTGCTATCAATCCAGGAGTGACTTCCGAACGCCAACATTTCTGGCGCCGCTGCCGGGGACGAAGTTGAAGATTTTCCCTGGGCAGAACAACAACGATTAGCTGATTTCTGAAGGTGCATCAGAGATCAGAACTTGAAGATTTCTCCTATGCACCTGGCGACTCCACTGTGACGACTCCGCTGGGGAGAACCTGTTCTATCAACTGTGGCTTCGAGAGGCAGACACACGAGGTCAAATCCACACTTGCCTTTGGCCACACCAGAAGTAGACTTGGAAGCCGCGCGTAGAAAGGGAAAGAGAGATGCAAAAGAAGTCTTTGTCGATGAAAAAGGTAATGCGCCCTCCCCTTCTGTGAGAACTCCATTTTCAGATTCTCAGTTTCCTAGTCGTCCTTCCTCTGAAGTTTCCCGTTTTCTGAACTTTGGGAGTGCTCCTGCTGAGTTTTCCCCTCCTGGTCTAGTATCGGAGGGAGATATCCTTGTCACTCCCCCCTCAGGAGGTTTCACTACTCCTCCTTTTATTACTACTGTTGCACAGAGAGAAACACCTGCACACTCAGGTCCCTTAGACTTCTCTCTGTTTTCCCCGTCGTCTCCTGAGAGGACCTCTTTTCCTTCCTCACCCGTTCACACTCCATCTCCTCCGAGTTCTCCTCTGCTCAACATCCCTATGGCTGGTGTTAATCCCCCTCCGAACAGAATGGATGCCATAGTCGCTGCTAGATATGCTCCTTTGATTCTTCCTCAGCCTTTGAACCCTCTCCCTGCTGGAGACTATTTGAAGTATATGCCCAAGTTCAGTGGTGAGGGAGATGTCACTGTTGAAGAGCACCTGGCTGCCTTTTACAGCTATGCAGACAACCTGAATATTTAGAATGAAGATGTCTGGATGAGAGTCTTTGTCTAGAGCCTGGATGGTAAAGTTAGGAAGTGGTTCAGGGGGCTGGCCCCAGGATCCATAGCTGGGATTGAGGCTCTGGATAATGTTTTCCTGAGACAGTGGGGGGATAGAAAAGATTACATATATTATATGACTGATTTTGGATCCCTGAAGAAGCAGGAAGGGGAGTCAGTCTCTGACTTCTCCAAAAGATTTAATAAGATGTATAACAAGATTCCTGCAGAGATAAAACCTTCTGAAGCCATTGCTCAAATTTCATATGCTAGTGCATTTGACCCTGACTTCTGTCTCGTATTAAGAGAAAGGAGAGCCACCTCTTTAGCTCAGATGCAAGATGCATCTATATAGGTGGAATCTAACATGCTAGCAGCAGACAGACTGAGGAGCAAGGCCAACACAGACAGAAGGAAAGGAAAATCAGAAGCCTCGACTTCTGATCCCAGCATCTCTGGCCTATCATTGTCCCACCCTCAAGTAAGTGAGCTGGCCCAAGTTATGAACTTTATTAAAGAAGAGGTTGAGAGATTGAAGGTGGAAAGGAGGCAGATGTATAAGGGCCCACAGACCACTGAAAATAGAGGAGGTTTTAGAAGAGCAAACAATTTTTCTCCTCCAACTATGCACAAAGAGAAGGAAAGAGACAGAGATGACCAGAAAGTTCAGGCTCCCTTCTAGAACAATTTTGTAGCTGATAAAGAAGAAGAAGAAACAGACGAGCCTGAGTCTAAAATTCACAGTGTAGAGGTCACTCCCCCTTTCTCTCATCTGACCAAATCAACCTATGAAGAGTCTCTCATGGATGGTCAGTTGAACGAATTGAGAAAAGGAGACAAAGCTGGCGGTGGCCGAGGCAGGTATAACCTGAGATCAGACAAGAGGGTAGCAGCACCTGATGTTCCTGAGTCATCCACTAGAGCAGAGAAGCCTGCTGACGAGGTAGCAGACCACCACAGAGGTAAGAAGGCCCATCCTCTCTCCCCTAGCATTCAAAATCATGCTCCTGAGATTAGAGAAATTCCAAAGATCACATCTTCCTTTAATTTTGAGCATGAAATTCAAAAGGTCAGAATCCCCGTGCCCCTCACTGAGTTAATCAAACATGGGGAATTCAAAAAACGCTTCTCCGACCTGTTGAAATATGAAGCCTCTGGCCCTGCCACAGACTGCATAAACCTCCAAGATGAAAGACCTACAGTTGTCCTAGGTCCCATGGTCAAAGATAGAGATGATTCATCCCCTCCCTTCTACACCTCTCTGAACATACATGATAAAGTGTTGCATAATTGCTTAATGGATTCAGGGGCCTCCCACAACCTCATGCCTAAAGCCGTCATGGAAGAGCTAGGATTAGAAGTCACCAGAGCCTATCATGACCTCTATTCCTTTGACTCCAGGAGGGTACAATGTTTGGGAGTTATTAAGGACCTGGTGGTTTCCCTGTTTCAGCTACCCATGAAAAGTATGGTCATGGATATAGTGGTAGCTGATGTTCCCCCCAAATTTGGCATGTTGTTGTCAAGATCTTGGATTAAGAGACTTGGAGGGACTTTACAGATGGATCTCATGTATGCCACTATCCCGGTCTTTGGGGGGGAACATAGGAAATTGTACAGAGAAGCCCAGCTAGCCTACATAGTCAGTGACGAAGCAAACCCCACTAATCATCATATCTATGCCTTAGACACTGACTTAGGATCTAGCTTATTGCAGGTCACCGATGAGCCTGAGCCCCCTTTGCACATCAGAAAGAAGCTCAGTCTTAATCACGGGATGCCTCCTCAAACCACCTCTGTTTGGAAGATGTTCTTTGATGGAGCTTCTTCCAGTATAGGTGCAGGCGCCGGAGTGGTTTTCAAATCTCCTTCTCAGGAAACCATATCACTGTCATACAAGATGGAATTTGAAGTCACCAACAATGTGGCAGAATATGAAGCTCTGGTTCTGGGATTGAGGGCTGCACAAGAAATGGGAATTAGGGAGATGGCTGTGTTCAGGGATGCAGAATTAATTGTCCAGCAGGTCAAAAACGTCTATCAGACCAAGCACCCTCGCCTCAAGAATTACAGGAACGAGGTATGGGATCTAATTGATAGTTTCTTCCTGGCTTTCAACATCTC
>ML776665.1:151158-180611 GCA_009831015.1 Picea engelmannii
GTATTGGTATGGAAAAAATACCTTTATCAATTTACCATATGAAGAAAGTGTCATGAAATACATATGAACACCTAAACTGGACACCAAGAAGGAAAACTTGCATACTAACAAATGCTCCATTTGGTCTCTAAATACACTGGTTCACTGACACAACTGATTCTTTTGAAGGAGTTACCTAAATACATATAACAGGAAATGTTTTGAGTCATCCAAAAGTCTAAGAATCACCTTCTAGGAAAGCACTTGCATCATTAAAAATAAAATATAAAAGATGTTTCTTCACCCAAATCAATTAAAACTAAAACAAAATGTGATATTTACACCTGCACAACGATTGTGTGATTTGAGGCATCACAATATTTGAATGACCTGTGATTTAAATTTTCACTTGATCTGACTTCCCAACTTGCAATATCACCAACATCAATTGGAAGTGAGAAATATTCATCCAATTCACTAAGTTTAAAAGTCATTTCATGGTTAAATTGCATTTAAAACAAAACTGTAGATGATAAAATAGACTTTTTAAGTCTAAAATACATAATTCTAGCAAATGAAATTGCACATTACCTAATATAATTGCATGTTGTCGAGGATGAGAATCCATGCTAACAACACTTGAACCTTGGTTGAGCCTTCTTACAACAACTATTTTGGAAATATCATATACACACAGATACCATACAAAAACAAAACCCAACACAATGCACACAAAAAACACACAAAACAAACAAAGAACAAGGGAATATGGTGTTAATTGAACAAGAAACCAATGCAATAACCTTGGTCAACATGGGATACATGAAAATTTAAAAAAAATCTACTTGCTATATTATGAACAGTGGGTTCTAGGACGGCCCAAATGGGTTGACCTTCCACCATGCTCACAGAAAATATTCCCTTCCGATCTTGAAGTAGAGACTCATGAAAGAAATAAAAATATCCCATTGATGTATAATCACAGAGTGTAGCATGGTCATTGTGACAACCCCAGCCTGCATATTATTATCACACTAGCAAATTTAATTAAATTAAACTAAATTTAAATAAATTTAAATAAAATAAGATGAAATGAAATTAAAATACTATAACCTATGCGTGGAATTATAAACAAGCATTTATCATCCGTGTATGTTTGTAATGTCAATGAATAATAATTTATAAAATCCATGCCACTTGCATTTCATAACCAGTTTCTTCCCCACATCTGCTTGTCCTTTCACTCAACTACGTGGGGGGATTCAGTGAATGTATGGACAACATAGCCATTTTAGCTATCTGACCTACATGCCTTAGGCCGCAAATAGGTGTTGAAGCTCCAAGCAAGAAGCCCCCTTCAAGGATCCCTTTGGCAGGGAGCTACTGGAGTCTGGTCGCCCATGTTTTGTAGACCATGAGGGGTCAGGCTGATATTAGAAAATTTGCGATAAGGAGTGTAACACCCTAGTTTTTGAACCCCCATTTTAAATGATGTATTGTTACAATGCTGAGAGGCCAGATTTCCCAAACAATTATTAAAAGGCTAGTGTGCCTAAGAAATGTAATGTTTCTATCATAATTAATAATAAATACATCGTTTGTTGCTAGACGGACAAGGACTAGAGTTATAGGGGGCTATGATTCCACAAGAGAGGGGGCTTGAGGGGATACATGTTTATTTCCTATTTTTTAATTACCCTTTTGTCTAAAGGAGTGGATTAGTTACTTGATCTTCTTGGGGGAGACTAGGAGGTTCTTGATTCCTCACGAAAATACTTAAACCCGTCCCTGGTCTAATTGGGGGGTTGGCTCGTTCGCTCCTTCACTTCTCCTTTCATTCCATTCTTTCCATCATGCATGGTTTCACTCACTTACTCACTCATTCATTCATCTCGTCCTTACCTATCACTCGTTCATCCATCCTCATCTGTGTCTTGGCTTGGGAAAGGAAAACAAACTATTGAAGAGAAGCCATGGTATCCTTGGTTGCAGAGGTCGATGGTGTAATGTAGCCATGACTTGAGGCCCGCATGTCTGAGATGCATTGGCATGTATCCATCTCTTTTCACAGTTGTGAGTCCTGAGAGTTCCATCACAAAGATTCTGGACCAGTTGCGCTGGAGCCCTGGAAGGAGAAAGACTGCCTAAGGGACTGCATGGAAGAGAAGGGTGGGGGTCCATTCCATTGGGTGGTGTAAGCTCGATAGAAGAGAACTGGGTACTTGGATTGTTGTGAGTGCTAGGAAATACTATGAGAGCTTGAGTGTTGACTGGTTTGGGAATCCAAGTAACACTTTGGAATCATCCTTGTGGATTCATATCCCTGGCTCGAGGTGACATTGTTATTGGGATTTGGAGCAGTAGTGTCTACGTTTGGGTGGAACGTCCTTGGTTTACAACCAATTGGTGTCATATTTTATAAAGATAAGTGATCTCTATTATGGTATTATTTATGTACGAATGTATTTCGATGTGTATTTATTTATCATTTAATTGAATCTTAGAATATGCATGCTTGATGGTTATTATTATGCATGTCGTTAGGTCTTTTCTTTTGTGTCCTTATTAATTTAAAAAGGTATAGGTAAGAGAAAGAATTCCAAGGGTGGGCTTGAAGGTAGCGTACCCCGGCCTATGGATGGTCGGGGATGTTACAGATTGGTATCAGAGCTTCTGGTTGAAACACTGGGTCGATATGGGTCGGGTCTATTGGTCAAAGTCTCATGGTTGAGATCGAATTCTGACTGTGAATTTGAAAACATCAGGAGGAATGGCATTGCAGAATATACACAGGAGCTAGAATGTCAGAGATCCTTTGTAAGGGTTCGAAGGATCATGACCGCTCCTTTCGAATTTGGGAGCGATCGCCACTGTGGGATCAAGAGAGATCCAGGATATTTGGATCGAAGGGAAGGTGAAAAAGGGTCGCCCGATGAAGGTGGATCAAGGGTTAAGTCACAACTGTCAAATCTCATTGGAGAAAAATTGACGATGGGGAGGAATTATGGGGATTGGGAAGAAAATTAAAATTTCTGCAAGTTGTGAGCCCATAATCGCTCAGGATCATTTATCTTGCTAGGTCAACATATCAACGGTGGATATCAATCCCACTACAAATGAGCATCTTCTCTTTGCGAAGATTGGAAATGAAATTAAAGAGTGAGCAATTTGAGTCTCCACAATCACTCGTGGCCATTGATATTCAAGCAAGGTACACATGTCAGATGATCTCGTACTTCGGGAGGAAGCAAGAAGAAGCTGAGTGAGTAAGGGACTCCTAAAATCTCAAAGCTATGAAGATATAGAGTAGATCCAGACCGTTGATCAAAGTGGACACGTGGCAGGAGATCCTGCACTCCGGCAGATAACCACTTCAGAAAAAAGACGGATGCGAAAAGGCAGAACTCCTGAAGGCCTGAAGCCTGGAGTTCATCTGGACCATCCATCAACAAGGACACGCGGCGCCAGATCTCTCACTTCGGAGACTTGGTACTCTGGAAGGTTTTGCAGAGCGAAGCACTAGGGAAAGAACTACCTGAAGTCCCAAAGTCCAAATTTAATATGGATCGTCCGATAAGGGAGACACGCTTCGACAGATTGGCCAGTTTGGGAATTCAGAGTTATGGATAATTTGAGTGTGCTCGTATGGAAAATCTCGAAGCTTGAAGTTATGAAGCATGAATATTTGAAGAGGTGGGGCATGATGATGTCACCTGGAGGTGATGTGGACCCCGGAAGGTTAAGCAGTTCAAAAATTCAGAGTTCGGGAGACTTGCAGAGTGCAAGCATAAAATATTCTGAAGCCCGAAATTCCGAAGTGACGTGGCTCGCAGACATCACCTGGGATGACGTGGACACATGGGATGTGTGCCACGTGTCATCGAGTTTTTAACATGTGGGGGATTGAAATGTTAGTTAGAACATGACACATGTCACCCACCTGATTGGGCCACGTGTCTGCTTCTAGTATTTTTCCACGTGGCGACAGATCGTGTAGTTCAGAGACTGGGCACTCCAAAGGAAAAATATGTGACGATTTGTGTTGGGTTGAGAACTCCCAAAGGTCGAGTACATATCGACCATTGATCCCAGAGGACATGTGGCAATAGATCTCACAGCGGTTCGGAGGATCGGCACTCCAGGAGAAAGTGAAGGTGGAGAGTTTGAAACTCCTGAAGCCTGAAGAGCTGAAGCAATTCACATTCATTGATCTGTGAGAGACACGTGTCGATGGATCGTCGACTTCAGGTGAAAACACTCCGGGAGAAAGTGAAGGCGGAGATTTTGAAACTTCCAAAGCCCGAAGAGCCGAAGCGATTCATAGTCGTTGATCTGCGGGAGGACACGTGTCGACAGATCGTGAAATTTGGGTGGAAGCGTTCTAGGAGGAAAAAAGCGGGGGAAGTTGAGACTTTCGAAGGATGAAGTCACAAATTGGACTAGAGCCGTTGATTTTAGGTGGACACATGGTGCCTGATATAGAACTTCTAGTACGAAGTACTCCGAGGGAAAGAAAAGGTCGAAAGTGTCGAACTCCCGAAGCACAGAGTCCCGAAGTGGATCTCAATCGTTGATCATGAATGAGGATGAGGACCATTGATCTAGTCCTGGCTGAAGGTTCCGAAGTTGCGAAGTGCCAAGAAGGATTTGGCCATGGTTTCGAGCCATGGTCACCTGGGGAAGTGGTTTGAAGGGAGTGCCTGTGAAGAATTAAATTATGTATTGGATAAGAGATAACATGGAAGTGTTATACGGTGCATATTGATACATATATGTTCTTCATGAATTGAGAAAAAAAGGGACCTATAACATGGTTTGGAAAATTTTGTTTATCATATGCTTAATTCTAACAAAATGGTCTCTTGCACATTTTGAAAAATTAAGGGGTTTAAACACATCAACTCAAAATGTGTATTGAGGAAATGGAAGAAGGCGAGGGAGCCTCCATCCATGATAAGGAGGCCAAAGGCTAGAATACCAGAGTTGTTAATGCAGAGACATAGTCCAATGGACACAAGGGAAGATGAGAGAAGGAAACATTAATAGAAAGTGTAAGAATCCTGAAAATAGAAGTGCAAAGTTACAGAGCAAACAGTGAGAGACTGATGAGAGAGAAAATTCAGATAAATGCTCAAGTGTTGCAGAGGTTAAATCAATTGCAAAGGAAAACAAAGAATGAATCAAACTCAAAACAAGAGGAAGAAGGCAGGTTTCATGAAAGAAGAGAGGATCATGGAAGAGACGGTTATTTGAGAAGTGCTAGCAGAACTCGTAGACACCACTCACCTCCTTACTCAGAAAGAAATTTTTATGTATCGAAAGATTCCATAAGCAGTCCAGAGGTGTCTCCTGTTAGGCACCAGAGAAGGAGACAGGAAGTGGAAAGTTTTCAAGGAGAACTGAGGAAGCTTAAGCCACCCTCCTTTGATGGTGAAAAAGAAAGGAAAGATGACGTTGAAGCATGGTTGCTTGGACTCAGGAGGTATTTTCAATTGCATAACTATTCATCAAACCTAGAAGCTAGGATTTCCACCTACCATTTACATGGGAAAGCTACAATTTGGTGGGATCAACTAAATAAATTTGAACATATTAATGAGAGTAGGATCACTTGGAAGTAGTTCAAGAAGTACTTCCAGAAGGAGTACCTCTCAGAGCATTTCTATGACAAGAAATTGCAGGATTTCTTTGAAATCAGGCTGGGAAGCATGACTATGGCAGAATATGAGAAGAAGTTCTTGGGAGTGTTAAAGTATGCCAGGTTCATTGATGATGAGAAGGTGAAAATACAGAGATTTCTAAGTGGACTTCCAGCCTTTTATAAAGAAAATATTAGGTATGATGAGCCCAAGACCTTGACTGAGGCCATCAGGAAGGCTAAATACTTGTATGAGCAACGACAGGGAAGAGAATCCCTGCAGAAATATTGGAAGGATAAGAAGAAGGAGAATTCTGATCAGAGGAGGAAAGGATTCAAACCTCCCTTCAATAGGAATGAGCCTAATAGAAGTCATCAAGATCAGTATGCTAAGGGTGAATCCAAGAAAGAATATTCCTTGGGAAAAGGGGGAAGACCACCAATCCAATGTTGGGGATGCAAGGAAGATCACCTGTACAAGGATTTCCCACACAGAAAAGACAGACTGAAGACTGTGCACAACGTCTAAGAGGCTACAATAGTCGAAGATATGGGAAGAATCTATGCATATTTAGATGACCGACAAGAAGAGTACCAGTCCAATATGATTGAGGTGGAAGGTAAGATCATAAATCAACCTGTTGCTATTTTAATCAATTCAGGATCAAGTCATTGTTACATTGATCATAAAATATTGGATAGATTACATTTGGAGAAAAGTAAGCTTGGAAAATCAAGTTTGGTTCAGTTAGCGACTGGAACCAAAAGGAGAATCTATGATATGGTCATAATTTGTTCCATAAGTCTTAATGGTGTGAATACTAGTGTTGATTTAAATATAATACCATTGGGGTATTATGATATTCTAATTGGAATGGATTGGCTGGACAAGCATCATTTTGTCCTAGATTTTCATAGCAACACATTTACCTGTCTTGATGAAGATGGAAATCGGGACACTGTGAAAGGAGTTCCAAGACCCATATCTATAAGAGATATTTCATCCTTACAGCTAAAGAGATGTTTTAGAAAAGGATGTCAATTGTATGTAGCTCATGTGGAAGAGATAGAAAATACGAAGGGGCCAAGCCTTGAAGATTTTTCGGTACTACAGGAATTTGAAGATGTATTCCAAGAAATACTAGGGTTTCCACAAAGAAGGGGGATAGATTTTTCAAATGATTTAGTGCCTGGAGTTTCCCCAGTGTCAAAAAAACCTTACAAAATGAGCACACTAGAGTTAAAAGAATTACAAATGCGGTTGGAGGAATTGTTGAAGAAAGGGTACATACGTCCAAGTGTTTCACCTTGGGGAGCACTAGTACTTTTTTTCAAAAGGAAGGATGGAAGCTTGAGGCTGTGTATTGAATTTCGACAATTGAATAAGTATACTATAGAGAACAAGTATCCTCTACCCAGAATTCATGACCTCTTTGATCAACTAAGAGGAGAAAAGATATTTTCGAAGATTGACCTGAGGTCAGGATACCATCAGGTAAGGATCAAGGAAGAAGACATTCATAAGACAACCTTTAGAACTAGGTATGGGAATTATGAATTTGTAGTGGTGTTGTTTGGACTGACCAATGCACCAGTTGTCTTTATGTGTTTAATGAATGGCATATTCAGAAATTATTTGGATAAGATTGTCATAGTGTTCTTGGATGACATAATTGTTTATTCTAAGTCTGAAGAGGATCATGAACATCACTTAAGACTAGTATTGCACGTGTTGAAAGAACATCAGTTGTATGCCAAGATGAGTAAGTGTTTTTTTAATCAAAAGCAGATCCATTACTTGGGACACATTATTTCAGAGCAGGGCATAGCAGTAGATCCAGAGAAGATTGAAGCCATTAGAGGATGGCCAACACCCAAAAATGTGTCAGAAGTCATATCTTTTATGGGATTAGCTGGTTACTACAGAAGGTTCATAGTAGGGTTCTCTAAGACTGCTCATCCCATAACTTCTTTGCAAAAGAAGGGAACTAAATTTGAATGGACACCTAAGTGTGAAGAGAATTTTAATCTGTTGAAGGAATTACTTGCTAGTGCACCTTTGTTAAAGATTGTTGACCCAAATGAATTTTTTGTGGTATGTACAGATGCATGTAAGGAAGGACTTGGGGGAGTCCTCACGCAAAATGGACATGTCATTGGTTATGAGTCCAGAAAGCTTAAGGAACATGAGAGGAACTATTCCACATATGACTTGGAGCTTGTTGCCATTGTCCACGCCTTGAATATGTGGAGGCATTATCTCATGGGGAAGAGATTTGAATTAAGGGCATACCACATTGGCCTGAAGTATATTTTTGAACAACCAACCTTGAATGCCAGGAAAACAAGATGGTTGGAATTTTTAAGTGAATACGACCTCGATATCAAGCATATCAAAGGAAAAGAGAATAAAGTTGTCGATGAACTTAATAGAAGAGTCCATATCATGCATGCTATTGTTGTTAGTATGCATCAGTCAGACTTGAAGAGAAGAATTTTAGATGATCTTGTTATAGATCAACATTACCTACAGGTAAAGGAAATATTACAGCAAGGATATGTACAACATAAAATAAAGGAGTATGAGATAAAGGAATATGGATTACTCATGCATAAGAATAGAATCTATGTTCCTATTTCCGAAGAACTGAGGAATTTGGTGTTGAAGGAAATGCATGATGTTCCTTATGTTGGACATCCTGGTTACCAGAAAATGATTACAGCAGTAAGAAGCCAATTCCTTTGGCTAGGAATGAAAAAGGATGTTGTTGATTACATCACTCAATGTATGGAATGTCATAAGGTGAAGGCTAAGCATAGGCACCCAACGGGTTTGCTACACCCATTACCAATCATAACTAAATTACCCCAGACAACAAGGCAACATGATCCAATCATGGTAGTGGTTGAAAAATTAACAAAGGTTTCTCATTTTGTTCCTATAAAAACAACACATATAGCGACTAATATTGCAGAAATTTACATGAGGGAGATTGCTAGGTTGCATGGGATACCTAGAACAATTGTTTTGGACATAGATACAAATTTTACCTCCAATTTCTGGAGGGGATTTTTTAAATGATTTGGTACAAATCTAAACTTTATCACAACATACCATCCACAGTTATATGGGAAAACAAAGAGGGTCAATCGAGTAATTGAAGATATAATGAGAATGTATGTGATGGATAAGCCATCTAAGTGGGAAGATTACTTACACTTGGTTGAGTTTTCATATAATAATGGGTATCAAGATTCATTGAGAATGAGCCCATTTGAAGCCTTATATGGTAGGAAATTCAATACTCCAGTGAGTTGGGACAACCTATCATATATAGTGGTACTTGGGTCGGACCTGCTCAAGGATATGGAAGACCAGATGGTTAAGATCAAGTATAATTTGAAGGCAGCCCAGGATAGACAGAAATTTTATGCATATAAGAACACGACAGCTAGAGAATTTAATTAGGGGAGCATGTACTTTTGAAAGTGAAGCCCAAGAAAATATCCTTGAAATTGGGTAGTTGTACAAAGTTGGCAGCCAGATTCTGTGGTCCATTTGAAATATTGGACAAAATAGGGCCAATTGCATACATGCTTACATAGCCTGCTTCCATGAATGTGCATAATGTATTTCATGTCTCTTTACTAAAGAAATATGTACATGATCCTAACCATGTTATTGATTGGCATCTAATTCAGGTAGAGATAGAGGGAGACTTTCAGGTTCATCCAGTGCGGGTATTGGACAGAAAGGTCAAAATGCTTCGGAATCGAGTTATAGAGCTGGTAAAAGTTCAGTGGACCTGCTACGGTCCTGAAGATTCTACCTGGGAGAATGAAGATTGTTGTGGTGGTTGTGGTGGGAAATCCCCCTACGGACTAGCATTTAGGGTTGTATTATGCATGCAGATAAGACCAAAAGAATCATATTTTCTACCTTCGTCCCAGACCTAATCCCCATTTCTTTTAAGCAAATACATGGTTAAACGAACACACCTTGTTCCGGACGTTCGATGTCGATCCTTTTTCATGCTTGATCGCTTGTTGGCAGCTATCCTCTCAAGACTGACCTGCGTACAAAACAAGCAACAAACTCTACATGCATTTGTTCTACAGATTAATGGGTTAGAGATTCAAGCATATATTCGCTAAACTATGAAGAACTCATATAGTGGGACAGGAAAAGCATTTCTTTATTATTAACTATAATGAATCAACTTACAATGTCGAGACCGGCTACTACTCTGCGAACCTGATCCTAGGCTCCTCTTCAAATGTCCTCCAACTTCTTTGCTTTGTATCTCTCTTTGCACAAGGATGGATAAAGGGTTGGGACAATGGGAATGTGCAATTGGGTAGAGTTTCTTTACTCTTATTCTCCTCTTCCAAATGGGACCCCTAACCCTTCTTTTATAGGCTAGAAGAAGCTAGGTATTTGGATGAACCCTCGGCCATGCATGGTTGGGAGTTTCAGTTAACTCACCCAAAGCTGTGTGTTCCATCGGCAAATTTCTTTTTTTCGTGCTTTTGTAGGTACACGCGGGATGTTTTGGGTCAACTAGCATGTACATGCGTGCAATAATGTAGTAGAGCACGTGGGCCCTTATAAAAGAGGTTTTTTTAAGAGTTGTTCAGCAGTTCTTTGGCAAGGAAGGGATCTGAGATGGCCTGATGCCAGGTAAGCATGTATGGTGCAATTAGGGTTATAATAGATGCCCCCTAATGTGTGAGGTCAGAAGAGCATCTGATGGCCAAAATACATTACCAATCTTTACTGATGTGCCGAACAAGTGAGCCCAGGAACCAGAAATCGGGAGGCCTGCAAAAATAACAATTGTCTCACCGAGTCGGGCATACCCATTCTTGGGATAGAATAAATGCACGGCTACCAATCAAATACACTGTAGATCCAGGTCATATAACTATATAAAGTGTAGCCACGAACAATACACAGCAGAGCTACATCTCGAAATCAAAAAAGATATACATGTAGAGTATCCATCTTCGTAGAAGATGATAAGGCCTGATGGCTGGAGATGAGGGCTTCAGAGCTCGAGCAACAACTTCAAAATCTTCAAAACTTGGGTAGGAGTGTAATATGAGTGTACGAATTCACTACCCAGAGGTCTTCTATGGCTCGTCGGTCATGGACTAGAGAATCTTGATGATCATACTAAAGGCTTCATTGATTTGGAACAAAGACTTGATTGGATGTTCAAGATGGCCGGGTATGAGGGCAAGAGACAAACTGCAGAGGGGCCGACTCAGGCTTGGTAGAAACTTCCCTTGGACAACAACACGACAAATGATGAGACTTAGGCAGCATGGCATTAATCATAAGTTTACGAAGCAGGAGGCAATGCAAACTCTCCATATGTTTGGAAGAATAACCAAACGGGGGAGGACACAACTCTATGTAGCGAGAACAACTTACTAAGGTCGTATTAAATCCCAGGGTTTGATGAACAAACGGACAGATGTGCTTTATCCAAGGGAGACTCATTATGCTGCTAATAAAGAAAATACTTTTCCCTTCCTCTTTTTGGGGTATATTTGATTTTTTTGTCTTTTTCAATAATTTTGGAAAAAGAATAAAAGAATGTTACATTACAAAGGAGAATCGAGTGTCGCAAACATACTAGTTCCAAGCGCACGGAACACATGGATGTTTAGGGAAAAGAGACATATGCAAGAAAAGGACACTCGGGAAAAATCCTCTAGGGGCCAAAGGTGTCAAGGCGCAGAGGTAAAATGCTACAGGGCTTGCATATAAGGCATGCTTCAGATGGTTCAGTTGAGAGCAACATGGAGTCGACATTAGGCCAAAGACGCGGGAATTCAAATGTGATTAATAAGACACACAATGGTAGCGTCCTTCGATGTAATTTTAACGAGCCCAGAGAAGGTAAGCTCGGTGGATTTTATATTTAGAGAGTCTGAAAAAACATAAAAGGAGACTCCATTGGAGTACCTTTTTCAAAGATAGTCTAGTCGGTTCGAAAAAGGGGTAAACTAGCACCGACAAGATTTCTATTCAAAACCATTTTAATGAGTGTGATAAGGACAAGATCACTCGGCCATTTTTTCATTTTTAAGGAGTCTGAAAAAATCTTAACTATGCACTCCGTCGGGAATGTTCTTTTGGACCAGTTTAACGAGTGTAAAAGAATAAGGTCACTCGACGATCTTTTCAATTTTAGGGAGTCTGAAAAGAGATTAACTATGGACTCTGAGGGGGTTCCTTTTTCGTAAGTTTAGTCCCTCAGGCCCGAAAAGGGGATAAAATTATACCTGAGAGTACTGCGAACCTGATCCTGGGCTCCTCTTCAAATGTCCTCCAACTTCTTTGCTTTGTATCTCTCTTTGCACAAGGATGGCTAAAGGGTTGGGACAATGGAAATGTGCAATTGGGTAGAGTTTCTTTACTCTTATTCTCCTCTTCCAAATGGGACCCCTAACCCTTGTTTTATAGGCTAGAAGAAGCTAGGTATTTGGATGAACTCTCGGCCATGCATGGCCAGGAGTTTCAGTTAACTCACCCAAAGCTGTGTGTTTTGTCAGCAACTTTCCTTTTTCCGTGCTTTTGTAGGTACACGCGGGTTGTTTTGGGTCAGCTAGCATGTACACGCGTGCAGTAATGGAGTAGGGCGTGTGGGCCCTTATAAAAGAGGTTTTTTAAAGAGTTGTTTAGTAGTGCTTTGGCAAAGAAGGGATCTGAGATGGCCTGATGCTAGGTAAGCATGTATGGTGCAAATTAGGGCTATAACAAAGATGCCATGCGGGCAGAGTACCCACAGCTTTTTGAATAAATTTTGAGATTTTGATCTTTATTTTGTATATGCACTAAGGACAGTGCCAAAATAAGGGAGGGGGGATGTATCACCCTGGGTTTTGAAACCCCATTTTAAATAATGTATTGTTACAATGCTTGGAGGCTAGAGTTCCCAAAAAAATATTAAAAGGCCAGTGTGCCCAAGAAATGTAATGTTTTGATCATTATTAATAATAAATACATCATTGGTTGCTAGACAGACAAGGACTAGAGTTATAGGGGGCTATGATTCCACAAGAGAGGGGGCTTGAGGGAATAAATGTTTATTTCCTATTTTTTAATTACCCTTTTGTCTAAAGGAGTGGATCAATTACGTGAGCTTCTTGGGGGAGGCTAGGAGGTTCTTGATTCCCCACGAAAATACTTAGACCCATCCCTGGTCTGATTGGGGGGTTGGATCGTTCACTCCTTCACTTCTTCTTTCATTCCATTATTTCCCTCACGCATGGTTTCACTCACTTATTCACTTGTTCATTCATCCTGTCCTTAACTATCACTCGTTAATCCATCCTCATCCGTGTCTTGGCTTGGGAAAGGAAAACAAATTGTTGAAGAGCAGCCATGGTATCCTTAGCTGTAGAGGTCGCCAGTGTAATCCAACCATGAATTGAGGCCTACATGTTTGAGATGTGTTGGCTTGTGTCCAACTTTGTTCATAGCTGCGAGTCCTAAGAGTTCTAGCATGAATATTCTGGACCAGCTACATTGGAGCCCTGGAAGGAGAAGGACTGCCTGAGGGACTGCGTGGAAGAGAAGGGTAGAGGTCCATTCTCTTGCGTGGTGCAAGATGGGTAGAAGAGATTTGGGTACTTGGATTACTGTGAGTGCTGGGAAATCCTGTGAGAGCTTGAGTGTTGACTGGTTTGGGAATCCAAGTAACACTTTGGAACCATCCTTGTGGATTCATAGCCCTGGCTTGGGGGTGACATCGTTGTTGAGATTTGGGACAGTAGTGTCTACGGTTGGGTGGAATGTCCTTGGTTTGCATCCAGTTGGTGTCATATTTTATAAAGATAATTCCTCTTTGTTATGGTATTATTTATCTGTATATGAATGTATTTTACTATGTATTTATTTATTGTTTAATTGAATCTTAGAATATGCATGCTTACTGGTTATTGTTGTGCATGTCGTTAGATATTTTCTTTTATGCGTCCTTATTAATTTAAAAAGGTATCGGTAAGAGAAATAAGTCCAAGGGTGGGCTTAAAGGTAGTCTACCCCGGCCTGTGGGTGGTCGGGGATGTTACAGGGAGCTACTGGATTCTAGCCTCCCATGTATCATAAACCCTGAGGGATCAAACTAGCATTTGAAAAGTCGCGGCGTTTTGGCCTGGCCTGCAACCTATTTTCCAAAGATTATTCCCGCTATTGAAATGAATTATAATACAACTATTTAAGTTAGCTTCCCCGGCTAAAAGTAAAAACATTATATTCCCCTCTTCAATAATTCCTCTACATAAACCAAATTCCTGCCCAAACTTCCAGTAATCAACCGATGAAACCCCTCCTTTAAATATTTCACCAAAGCCTTTTCTATTTATTAGAGAATCATGTGGATGGGTAGGCCGATAAGCATAGGAGAATCTTTCCTACTACAATGATTCAAAGTGGTGGTTATCCAATGAGTAAAATGAGGATTTGGTGGAAGGAATGATGAAATACCATTGCTAAAGTTAGGTGCAAGGGAAGGGTGCATATCTGAAATGATGAAAGAGAAACACTTTTTTGGTTCTAAAATAGCGACACATAATGTTTTAAAGGGAAAATCCATTTTCACTCCTCTCCTAGTTCTGGTTCCCTTTGCTTCCTAACTGCCTGGGTTCTCAGAGTCAAGTCTAGAGGTAAGGTGCAGAGCCCAAGCTATCATCAGGGAAGTATGGTTAGTTGGGTCTTCTTGTTGTTGTTGGGGTGATTGTCGTTGAGCATCTTTCTACTAGTTAGACTACCTCAATGGAAGTGCATGGAAGAGCAACGTCACAGTAAGGGTCTTCATTCGCTATGGCTCTATCTTTGCTTCACGTGGATCTTCCATGTTTGTAATGGTACGGTCAACAGTTGGTAATGCATGAGAATTGATGAGCCAAGCCCATGTTGTTTTGAGTGAATGCTATGTATAAGACTTATCCTCCTAATATAGATGATGGTAAAGTGACTGCAGCGGTTTGACTACCAAGAATTTTTCACTTCAGGGCCAACCAACAAGGCCAAGCAACAAGTAAATAATATTTATTGATTGATTGTTAGCAACGGGTTCTTGGCTGGTGCATGATATTTTCAGGCCTTCTATTCTAAAAAGGTTGGGCTTCCCCTTCCTTGTTTTATTTCGTGCTTGATCCTTCTTGATATGTGCACTTTTAGTACCTGTAGCATTGCATTGTGTGTGCAGAGTGTGTGTAGACCATGCAGGATGGCCTTACAAAGAGTTTTGAAGAAGACAAGAAGGAACCTAGCACCCACAAAGAGAGATTACAACTTCAAATGCTAAGTTCAAGCTAAGTTGAGGCGATAACAATGCAATGAAGAGAAGACAATGCGATGACCACCTCCCCATAATGCATACACAGAATAGTGAGGCGGTGCATCAGATCAGTTTGATCGATTTTGTAGTCGGTGAGGTGGTGCATCAGATCAATTTGATTGATTTTCCAGACGATATGATATATCGTCGTCGTCATGAATGAATGAAATCATAATAAATGAAATCATAATAGATGGAAAACTTATGTTATGTAACATTAAAAAAAATAAATTAGATTTAATGAAGTTACAATAGAGTGAAAAGCTTACCTTATCTATCAAGCTCGACAATAAGACATCAATATTGTTAGCCAATAATTCGTTTGATAAAATGAATTTAAATATTACAAAAAATAATATTTTCTTTTCTCTTATGTACAAGTTTGAAAAGCATACAATATTTTTGGTCAAACCCAAAGTAATTGATGATCAACACCAATCGAATGTTATAGTCCTTGCCTTCGAAAAAGACTAATAAGAAAATAACATTCAAATTTATAAATTCATCACTATATGTTTCCCATTACACCACTACAATCACTATAACAAATTCGTCATTGTTAATCTTGGAAATGGTTATATATAACGTCTATACATTTGAGTTGTAAATCTTTCAACATGTTTCAAGCATTAAATTATTTTTAAAATATCAATTAGGTTATTGAAACTTGTTTCAACATGTTTCAAGCATTAAATTATTTAAAAAATATCAATTAGGTTATTGAAACTTGTCCCTACTCCATTGAAGCCTCTCTCTCCTTCTTCCATCTCATCATTGAAGCCTCTCTCACAATTTCTTCCATCTTGTCGTTGCTATTCTTCCCAATAGAAGAGAAAGTGTTGTGAAAAAGTTTTGTTATTTCACCCTTAATGAGAAATAGTTACCAAAGAGCTTCATAAGAGAGATAGTACATATAACAAGTTCCACTACAGTGGCTTTGTCCCTTCCTTTAGGTGTATTGTAAAAAGAAATGCCCATTTGCATGAACTTTGTGTATATGGGATGATTGTAATCTTGCTCTTGATGTTGGAAGTGTATATGGCTTCGTGAGCTTGTTAGAAAATTGAGAGAAGGTGTTAAATCTAGGAACACAAGTTGTGTATCAATCCATTTTCCCCCAAATTGGTTTGTCTAAAAAGTGAGAAAGAAGAATGCAATGCAATGAAACCCTGTAAGTGATTTCCTCCATGATTAGATAATCCTCCTTCATCTCTCAGCATAACTGAGACATCATATTTATAACACCTTCATACCTACTTTGTAATGTTTGAAAATTTTTAATGAAAGCGCATTAGATTAGTAAACCTATTTAACAATCTATTTCAAATTATACGCAACCTTGAACTAATTACAGAGAAAGAGACAAACCTTGGATAAATTTCAGTGAAAACACATTAGATCAGTGAAAGGTTAACCATGGATTTCAAATTATAGTCAACCTTGAACTAATTACAAAGAAAGAAGTACACCCTAAAAACACCAGTTTAAACCCATCTAGTTTTGCATTACCATAGTTTCAGAGAATGACCAAACCACAGTAATAAATCTGGGTTCAATTCCTAGAATAGACAAAGCAGTTGTGGAGGACTACCACATTGACTTTAAGCAACATGTGACATGTGGAAACTGTAGAATACCCTATTGGCTTTAGGCAACAATCATGTGACATCTGGAAACTATAACAATTTCCTTATTAACACAAAGTAAACACATCTGCCTTGGATGGCTTGCTCGATTGTGTTGTTAGAATATGAAGGATTGTGCTCGTTTTACCATTGACAATACCCTTGTCACCCAACCATAGGCCGAAGCCACCCTCCGAGCACCTTGACATTGACAAAGAGAAGAATTCCGGTAGCAATCCAATAGCCAAACAAGAAGTAACCAAGTTGATCAGATAGTCTCACCCAAAAATTGGTGCAACACCTTCCCTAGGACTTGCGCACAAAATTGTTGGACTGCAGTGTGCAGAAGTAGCTCTCTGCAATTTTGATAAGTGTGTCAAATGAGAGACTGGGGCCCTGTATTTATAGTAAACCTGGCTAACTGCCTGGGTCGACTTCTCTCTCTGGGTACTAATTAATTCATATTAATTATCTTTCTCCAACCGACATCTTGTCTAGGGTTACTTTCATTTCTTTGCTTCCTTTCGGAACATTCTAATCTTGTCAAAGGTCACAATAGAGGTTCATACCTCTCGAAGCTACCATAATATCAACACTCCCTCCTAGCTAGGGAGGTATGGTCTTGAGAAAAAACAGACCATTCAATTGGTAGTATCACGAGCACCGTCATTATTATCCAACTGGATAATCTCCTATGACAACTGGTACAATATCAATTGATATAAAACACCTGTGTTTATCCATGGTAGTACGCAACTACTCAAACCATGACACATAGTCACAAACAGTGGAACAAATCCACTATAGTAGTATATCTCTACTGTCTAGAGACAAGTAGCCTCCAAAACAATCATTTGATGCCAACTTGCACAGAAAATATTGTTAAAATAAACTGAATCATCTAGGCCAATCTTTCACTCACATCTGTGAGATTTGAAAGAATATATGCCCTCAGAGTAGAACATCAATGATGGGATAACTGCCCAATTCTTCTCAAACAAGGAAGAACGATTGTTATGATTTCTGAGCTTGGATCATTCCTCACCCTGGGCCATTCCTCTGACACTAAACAAAGTGTAACCTGGAGAGAATGAATCTTCCCTAAGGAATGCCTATCCCTGATTACTGAGCCTGGAACATTCCTCCGGCACTAAACAAAGTGCAACCTAGAGAGAATGAATACACCCTAAGGAATGACTTTCCGTACCATTTCCTCTGTTAACCATAAGAGGAAAAGATTATCCTGTATCAACCTCCAAAATGGACCATTCCTCATGTTAACCACAATGAGAAATCGTTGTCCGGCGAGGCGATCCAGTCTTCTTGAGTAACCCTCAAGAAGAGAGACTACCCTAGACCACTCCCCATGTTAACCACAATGGGAAGTCATTGTCTATGATACATCAACAAACTGGACCATTTCCCATGTTAACCACAATGGGAAATCGATGTCCGTCAGAAATCTCAATCCACTTTCCGAACAGGAAAGAATCTACCCAAGCTGGACTATTTTTCAATATTGAAAATAAATGTCTTCAATAATATTGTCAGTTCTCCCTCCCAACCTGGGGAGTCATTTCTTCCCTTTCAGCTAAGGGAGTTATTTCCACGATCCCCATCTTCCCTCGGAAATATGCAAACTTTATTCTGGATAGAGGCTTTGTCAGGATGTCTGTTGTCTGCTCATCTGTGGGGATATACTTGAGCTTTACCTCTCCTCCCTAGACTTTATCTCAAATGAAATAGTATTTGATCTCAATGTGTTTCGACCTCTCATGAAACACATGATGTTTTGATAATCTTATACAACTCTTATTATCACAATATATTATGGTCGATTCTGAAATTTGATCATATAAATTGGAGATTAACTTCCTTAGCCATATTGCTTCTGTGCATGCTTCACATGCTGCGATATACTCTACTTCTGTTGTGCTGAGTGCGACAGAATTTTGTTTCCTGCTGCCCCAAGATATCATAGAGGAGCCCAAGCTGAAACACATACCTGAAGTGCTCTTTCCGTCTTCTGCACTTCCTGCCCAATCTGAGTCTGTGAATCCATGAAGTTGTATATCACTGGATGTGGTATATCTCAAGCCATAGTTTATTGTTCTACAAATATATCTTAATACATGCTTTGCAGCTATCCAATTCTCATGTCTCGATTCCACTTGCAACTGGCTTAGTGCATTCACGACAAAGAAAATGTTTGGTTGAGTATTTACCAAATACATCAATGACCCAATTAATTGTCGATATAGAGATGGATCTACTGGATCAGAATCTGGATCTTTCACTTTTCTTATATCCATATTCATAGGAGTTTCCATGGACTTACAATCCATCATTTCAAACTTCTGAAGGATCTTTATTGCGTACTTTCCTTGTCCAAGGAATACTTCACCATGCTTCTTCCATACTTCTAGTCCCAAGTAGTAATGCATGAGACCTAGATCTTTCATATCAAATTCAGAAGCTAGTTCCTTCTTGCACTGGATGATGAGAGACTCTTCACCTGTTATGAATAGATTGTCAACATATAGTAGTAAAATTACAGGTGCATTGTCCACGACTTTGTAATAAAGGTTGGATCTACATGACTCTTGGAGAAACCAAGTCTCATTAGATAGTTGTCCATTCTGGCGTACCAAGCCCTTGGAGCTTGCTTGAGTCCATATAGGGATTTCTTTAATCTGCAAACGTGAGTGTCTCTAGAATGTACCTCAAACCCTTGGGGTTGTTCAATATATACTTCTTCTTCAATTGCTCCATTGACGAAGGTTGTATTTACATCCATCTGATGTAAGTTCCATCCCATGGAAGCGGCAAGAGATATGATAGCTCTAATGGAAGTGTATCTAGCCACCAGAGCAAAGGTTTCGTCATAATCTTCTCCCTCCTTCTGGGAGAACCCTCTAGCTACAAATCTTGCCTTGTATTTATCCATGCTTCCGTCTACTGCATGTTTGATCTTATATACCCATTTTGAAGTTACTACTGACTTTTCTTTAGGTCTAGGTACAATTTCCCATACCTCATTTTTCATAATGGATTGGTGTTCTTCCGTCATAGCTTCTTTCCATTGTTCCGTTTGAACTGCTTCTTCAAAAGTGGTAGGTTCTTCATCTAGAAGATTCGTCATATATGCTGCATAACTTGAGAATATTTTAGGTCTTTTACTCTTTCTGAATGTTCCTTATGGAACCTTGAATCCTTCTGCATCTTGTAAAGTAGCTTCAAGCCAAGTTGGTCGTTTCTTGGTCTTGGGTACGATATCTGAATCAATGTTTTCACATGGTTCCATAGGATGATCAGGTTGTTCCTTTTCATCATTTTCTTTCTCTGTGCTTTCTTCATTAGGTTCTTCAATCTCTTCTTCTTCTATAGTTTCTTCTATGGATTTCTTGAAAGCCATCTTTTCATTGAATGTTACATCTCTGCTTACTTCACTTTTTTGTTGTTCTGGAATATATATTCTATAAGCTTTGGATGAATCATGTATCCCACTAATATCCCCTTCTTTCCTGAGGGTTCTAGTTTATTCCTTTTATCCTTGGGAATGTGAGAGTAAACAGGGCATCCAAATATTCTTAGGTTTTCCACATTAGGTTTCTTACCTGAGAAATCTTCTTCTGGTGTCATGTCCTTTAATATACGATGAAGACTTCTGTTCTTCACATATATTCCTGTCATTGTTGCTTCTCCCCATAAGAACATGGATAGAACTTGATCATTTAGTAAGGCTTTTACGGTTTCTTCAATAGATCTGTTCTTTCTTTCTGCTACACCATTTTGTTGAGGATTATGAGGAACAGTTAGCTCCCCCCTAATCCCTGTCGATTTGCAGAATGCAACGAATTCCTTCGAGGTGTATTCTCCTCCATTATCTGTTATTAATGTCTTGATCTTATGTTTGTGAGGTTTTCTATCTCTGCTTTGAATTCTTGGAATTTGTTGAATACTTCGTCTTTTGTCTTCAGTAGATATAGCCAAGTCTTTCTTGAATAATCGTCTATGAAGATTACGTAGTAAAGAGATCCTCCTAGAGATCTTACTGGCATCGGACCGCAAACATCTGAGTGTATTAGATCTAGGATCTCCTTAGATCTGTTGTTGTTGCTTGGGAATGGTTTCTTGATATTCTTCCCAAGGGCACATATTTTGTGTAATGTCCCCCACCTCTTAGGGAGGTGATGAGGAGACTCAGTGGCCTGGGCACCCCCACTAGGTCATAGTCTCACACTAAGGGGGGAGGTCAACTAGATTAAAGTTATATTTTTAAGTTGACTTGAGAAATGGAAAGGATAAAAGGAGGGAAAGATAACTCAACAGAAGCATAGAAGTTAACCCTGGGAGTTAACTTAACTCAATAGAGGATTATAAGGAAAAGTATAAGTAAGAGGCTAGGGCGCACCTATTAGGCATTCTGATTTTGGTAAATTTCTTGTTAGTGCTCTTGAGCATTCAGTTTGGGGGTTTGTTGTACAAACCCTTGTGAGCAACTCAGTGGTGAAATATCCACTCACCTTGTTCCATAGCTTGGTCTTGGGGATGAAATATTCCTCCACACCATTCTACTCTTAGCATATCTCCTTCTAGAACTTCAGAAGACACATACCTACAGTAGAGTTTGAAGGATTTAAAGTGGAGGTAGCAGGTGGGAGTACTATGCCCTGTGACAGATACATACCAGGTATGAAACTTACCTTGGGAAGGCATGAGTTAGTTCAGTATGTGTATGTGATGGATCTTCCCGATACCAACATCATCCTAGGGGTGCAGTGGCTCAGCACTTTAAGACCCATCACCACCAATTACAATACCATGGAAATGTCCTTTGTAGAGGAAGGAGGACGAAAGGTTGTGCTCAGAGGCATGACAGGTAACTCTTCCAGAGTGGTCACGGCCAAGAGGATGGAAGCCATCTTCAGAAGGGAAGAAATCGTATACACAGCAGAATGCAAGATCTCAACACGGGTGGATGAGAAGGGAAAGGTGCACTACACACCAAAGATTAAAAGAATCCTTGACAGGCACCATAAGGTGTTTGGGCCAATTCCTCCAGGTGTACCACCAGACAGGGGGTTTGAGCACATCATCGAGCTAGAAGCAGGGGATAAACATGTTATCACCACACCCTATAGGCATCCTAAGAAGTATAAAGACGAGATAGAGAAGGCCATCAAAGAGCTTCTAGACATGGGACACATAAGGCCGAGTTCAAGCCTGTTTGCTTCTTCAGTAGTCTTGGTTAAGAAGAAGGATGGAACGATGAGAATGTGCATTGACTTCCGGGCTTTGAATAAAAAGACAATCAAAAATAGGTACCCCATACCCAGGATTGATGAGTTGTTGGATGAGCTGCATGGAGTTATCTATTTCACAAAAATTGACCTTCGTTCAGGCTACCATCAAATCAAGATGAGGGAGGAGGACATCTCAAAAACAGCCTTTAGGTGTCACTACGGCCATTACAAATTTTTGGTAATGCCCTTTGGGTTAACCAATGCCCCAGCCACATTTCAGTCCTGCATGAACCATGTGTTCAACAAACAACTAAGGAAGCACTTGTTGGTATTCTTTGATGACTTTCTCATTTATAGAAAGACCTGGGAGGAACATCTTCGACACGTGGACCAAATCCTGTCAATCATGGAAGAACAATCACTATACGCCAAGGAATCCAAGTGTGAGTTTGGGATGAAAGAGGTGCTCTACTTGGGACACATCATAGGGGAAAAAGGGGTACAGGTACACCAGGAGAAAATAACAACCATTAGGGAATGGCCTACTCCGAAGACACTCACAGAACTGAGGGGATTCCTGGGCCTATGCACATACTATAGGAAATTTGTCAAAGGGTTTTCTCAACTGTGCGCACCCTTGATTGACTTGACCAAAAGGGGGTCCTTCAAATGGAATGATGAGGCCCAAGTCACGATGGAGAGAATGAAAGAAGTCATGAGCACCTGCCCAGTTCTAGCTCTTCCAGATTTCGGCATACCCTTCACCTTGGAGTGTGATGCCTCGGGGGAAGGTATAGGGGCCGTGTTGATGCAGAATAGGCATCCCCTTGCCTATGAAAGTCGAAAACTCAGGGGTCCTGAACTACTTTACAGCATCTACGACAAAGAAATGTTGGCTATCATGCATGCACTAGCCAAATTCAGGCAATATTTGGTAGGTGCAAGGTTTGTGGTCAAATCAGACCATAACAGTCTTAAATATATATTGGAGCAGAAGGATTTGAATGAAAGACAAAAAAAATGGGTAAGAAAAATACAGGCCTACGACTTCAACATTGAATTCATCAAAGGGAAGAACAACGCAGTAGCCGATGCATTATCCAGGAGGCCATCCATTTTTGCCATGTCCGGTATGTCAGTTGACTGGAAGGATCACTTGATAGTGGAATATGCAAAGGATCAGTTTGCTTGTCAACTGTTGGAGGGACAAATACAGGATGACAACTTCAGGGTCATGAAGGACCTCATTTATTACAAAGGCTGAATCTTCTTAGTTCCTGGATTAGCTCGCAAAGCTAAGATCCTGCATGCATGTCATAACTCACCCGTAGCAGGACATCAGGGCATCGGTAAGACGTACAGGCAGGTGAGAGAGAGTTTTGCATGGAAAGGCCTCAAGGAGGATGTGATCAAGCATGTCAAAGAGTGCACTACATGCCAAGAAAACAAGGATGAGAACACGCACCCTGCAGGACTATTGCAGCCCCTACCCATTCCAGAGCACAAGTGGGAAAGTATATCCATGGATTTCATCACCAGTTTGCCTAGAGCACAGGGGAAGGATTGCATTTTTGTGGTGGTAGACAGGTTGACAAAGTTTGCACACTTCTTTTCCATAGCCACAGACTTCAGCGCAACACAGGTGGTCGAATTATTTTTCAGAGAGGTGTTCAGACTACACGGCCTACCCAAGACCATTATTAGTGACAGGGACAACAGATTCATGAGTACGTTTTGGCAGGAGTTATTCAGATTAGTGGGTATGGCACTGAATCCTAGTACTAGCTATCACCCTTAGATGGACGGTCGGACTGAAATAGTCAACAAATGGGTGGAAGGCTACCTCAGAAATTACGTAGCAGGACAACAGAAAGCATGGGTCAGATGGTTGCACTTGGGAGAATATTGCTACAACACCACCCATCATGTATCCATAGGCATGACACCATTCAGAGCTTTATATAGCTATGATCCCCTTTCCTTTGTGGAGATTGCCTTTGGGGACAGCAAGGAACCCATGGTGTAGGATTGGATACAACAGAGCCAGGACATTCTCCGGGAGTTGAAGGATCATTTACAGAGGGCACAAAATCAGCAGAAGGTCCAGGTGGACAAACACAGAATGGAGCGCACTTTTGAAGTAGGTGACTTGGTTTATTTGAGGCTCCAACCTTACTGGCAAGCCTCAATTAAAAGAAGTGGAGAAGAAAAACTACAACCACGTTTCTTTGGGCCCTACAGAGTCAGCAGAAAGATAGGGGTTGTGGCTTATGAGTTAGAGCTTCCACCAGGAAGCCGGATACACAATGTCTTCCATGTATCCTGCCTGAAGAAGGTTATCGGCCAACACATCCGCCCCATTGAGATACTACCTCCCATGGATGAAGAAGGTCAGCTGATGTTGGTTCCGGAAGAGATATTGGAAGTTCGAGAAAAGAAGCTCCGGAAGAGAAGCATCAAGGAGTATCTAATCAGGTGGAAAGACTTGCCCATTGAGGATACCACTTGGGAGAGTGAACAGATGGTACGAGATGCAGGTTTGGAATTGCTTGAGGACAAGCAATTTCAAGCAGGGGAGACTGTAATGTCCCCCACCTCTTAGGGAGGTGATGAGGAGACTCAGTGGCCCAGGCACCCCCACTAAGTCATAGTCTCACACTGAGGGGGGAGGTCAACTAGATTAAAGTTATATTTTTAAGTTGACTTGAGAAAGGGAAAGGATAAAAGGAGGGAAAGATAACTCAACATAAGCATAGAAGTTAACCTTGGGAGTTAACTTAACTCAACAGAGGATTAGAAGGAAAAGTATAAGTAAGAGGCTAGGGCACACCTATTAGGCATTCTGATTTTGGTACATTTCTTGTTAGTGCTCTTGAGCATTTAATTTGGGGGTTTGTTGTACAAACCCTTGTGAGAAACTCAATGGTGAAATATCCACTCACCTTGTTCCACAACTTGGTCTCGGGGATGAAATATTCCTCCACACCATTCTACTCTTAGCATATCTCCTTCTAGAGCTTCAGAAGACAGCAGGGCCGTACTATTGGGGAATTTCCAGCAAGGGCGCACCATACCATTGAGGAGGGTTCGATTGAGCTATTCAGGAGGGCGCAACTCTCTTAGAAGATTCCGCAGTTGGAGAGGTTTACCTTGGATGTTGGGTTTGAAACTTTAGGAGGAGGATCCCACTGCCCTGATCTATTACTTGACTGAGTTTGGGCTCATTTGGAGCATTCTTCCATCAGGGCCGAATTATTGAGGGCTTCAGTCTCCACTTGGAGCGTGGCACTCTCTAGTTGGAGGGTTTGACATTCAGATCTGCTTGGTACTGGTATTTATTACTTATCCAGCCTTTAGAGGCTTCTTTTGTATTGACGGGAGAATTTTGTAGCAGCTCATATCTGTTGTTTGTACGGCCATCTGAGGTTTATGCCAGATCGGCCATCTATTGTATTGATCCTACATTGCTTATAATAAAAGGGTCAGATCTTTGCTTGTGCTTCTATATCTTGAATGTATGATGATCTTCATGTGTTGAATGAATCTTGTATGCACTTAATAACTCAATAATCAACTGCACATCGATAAACCAGTGGTAGTTAGTGATTCCTAGCCAGAATTTGGCTTGGGATCATTACATTTTGCAAATTCCTTCATGTGTAGACTTCAATTCTGGTATTCCTTCAACCATTCTTCTGAGAGAGGGTAATGCTTGATAGTTAATATGAGCGTACCTTCTATGCCAAAGTTCATTAGGGTTGACTTCATCATGTACGAGAGCTTCTTCATTTCGTTCTAGTAGTCTATACAAGTTTCCTTCATGACTTCTAATAACCCTAGCATTCTCTATGCTGGAGTCTTTATGCCATGATAATACCTTTCCATCCACGAAATCTATTCTGTTTCCTTTGTCTTCTAGGCAAGATATCGATACAAGATTCTTTTCTAAACCAGGTACATATAAAACATTGCTTAAGTGAACATTGTTACCTGATTTCAACTTGATGGAGGCTTGTCCAAATCCTTCGAATGGGTAAGTGCTTTTGTCTCCAAGCTCTACCTTGTACGATGTCTTCTTCTCATTTAGGTTTGAGAGTCTGGCTTGATCTCCCGTCATGTGCCTAGAAGCTCCACTATCGATTATCCACATGTCATCTTCAATCGCTCATGTGAGTGCTGAGTAGTGTAGAAGATTGATTGTTTCACTCATGTCTTCGGTTGACTGGTAGCTGGTCATGCCTTGATCCAAAACTTCAACTCTGACGTTTCTGTCTTCTGAGAGAGCCAAAAGGTGCACTGAACTAGGGTGCATCTGAATATCTTCTCCTTGAGCGAGAGGCTCCATCACAAGGTGTCGGATCTAAGATTTAGGGTTTCTACACTTGCTTCTGCTAGAAACCCTAGCGACAATGTCTTGGAAGTTGCTCCTGCTAGTAACCCTAGCAACAGTTCCTCAGCGAGCTCAATATCCTAGCGGCTATGTTTCCTTCCAACGTTTAGACTGAATGAAGGAGGTGTGAGCCCATAACCTATTAGAATATGAAGGATTGTGCTCGTTTTACCATTGACAATACCCTTGTCACCCAACCATAGGCCGAAGCCACCCTTCAAGCACCTTGACCTTGACAAAGAGAAGAATTCTGGTAGCAATCCAATAGCCAAGCAAGGCTAATGCACCAAACAAGAAGTAACCAAGCTGATCAAATAGTCTCACCCAAAAACTGGCGCAACACCTTCCCCAGGACTTGCGCACAAAACTGTTGGACTGCAGTGTGCAGAAGTAGCTCTCTGCAATTATGAGAAGTGTGTCAAATGAGAGACTGGTGCCCTGTATTTATAGTAAACCTGGCTAACTGCCTGGGCCGACTTCTGTCTCTGGGTACTAATTAATTCATATTAATTATCTTTCTCCAACCGACATCTTGTCTAGGGTTACTTTCATTTCTTTGCTTCTTTCCGGAACATTCTAATCTTGTCAAAGGTCACAATAGAGGTTCATACCTCCCGAAACTACCATAATATCAACATGTGCATGGTACTATGTGAATAGTAAAAGAATTGTAAAAAATAAAGGCAGATAATTCCATGGAAAGGTGTTTTTATGAAAAGTTTTTTTTTGACAACTTGAGCATACCACATAAAGGATAGAAATTCCAAACACTTGTCATATAGGTCTCATAAATTCACAATGAAATTCCAAACACCTGCCATACAGGTCTCATAAATTCACAATAATGAAGAATTTAACATGCAATTGTATTATTATGATAACATGGCTTCTTTTTAAAATGGAAACCTAATAAACCACTTCGATTTGTCGTCCAAGTTGGACTGCTGAAATAATAAAAAATTGCAAACCCATATGGTATTATGATTCATATTACATTTATTTATTACGATTACAGAGACAAAAAGAATGAAATAATAATAATTATTAAAGTTAAATATTATTTTAATTAAAAAATTTTAAATTTATATTATATAATTATATATATAAATTAATATATAAATAATAATATATGTGAATGATCAATTCAACTGTTAATATCAATAAATATTTCAATAATTTTATATCATCGGACTCGGTGGTAATTCATGGAAAGTACACATCATATGTCATAAGTTCCAGTTCTACTAACCGCAGGTTGTGTGAAGCATTGAGGATATAAACAATATTCAATTTAAATCTTAACCCAACATAGTACATGGAATTTAATAAAAAACCATTCAAATATTTAAAAGTCTTCCACGTTTTATTTGAAATTTTCTTTTGACATGAAATTTAATAAAAACATCATTCAAATATTTAAAGTCTTCAGCGTCTTATTTGAAATTTTGTTTTCACACAATACTTATAAAAGCAACGTCTTATTTGAAATTTTGTTTTTACACAAAAGTCTATTTTCATTTAACTCAATACTTATAAAAGCAAATCTATTTAAATTTCTCTTTTCATTTAACTTAATGCTTAGCAGCGATAAAGTTTGAAGTAATTTGATGCAGCGATAAAGTTTGAAGTTTAAGATTCAACCCTCTCACAGAAAATGATGACTTATGTCTTTATATTATTATCATTGTTTTAGGAAGTTGATGCTTCTGAGGCATTCAAAAGCAAGACAGGCATGTTGAATAGAAGAATTTAAAAGTGGGCAATGCACCAATTGAATCGAATGGACATTGATCCCTTATCCAACCAGTGATAATGAATCCGGGAGATTTTGATCACGGGCTCCACAACACCTCGCGCTGCTGAATTCTTGGTAAGGAATTGTGGTCATCATGCTGCAAATATACGCATTTGATATTTTGAGTCATTTGATGTTTTACATAATATAAACATTTGATATTTTGAGGCCAGGTCCCACTTTCAGCCAATGCATGAAGGTAAAAGATCTCAGAAGATGAGACGAAGCCAAATGGATAATTCTCATGATACAAATGTTAACCATGCAAATGCGAAGCCAAATGGATAATTGCATGGAAACCATACCAAGCCAAATGGATAACCATGCAAGTGCTTCAGGGTGTGGCCTCGTGAGGAGAGGGGCATAGCAGTTACAGGGCAGAGCTTATTTTGATCGATCTCTTTGTTTGTGTTTGTGGGACAAGGGTAAAGTCTACGAAAGTATACATACCCTACCCCTCTGGATTTGAACCTGTGACCTTTTAAGAGGAAACACATATTCTTAACCATTAGGCCCACTCAGTTAAAATATGTAAAGCTAATACTGTTAATTTCTAAATGGACATTGCAAGACATGTTGTTATTTCAGTGCTTCTTATCATGTTTATTGTTTTACCATGAACACTCATATTCCATACTTCTGAATTTAGCCTTAGTTGTGCAAGACCTGCTGTTATTTCAATTGCTTTTATTATTTTCATTGTTCTGGAATAGAAGAATCATAATCCACTCCTGTACGCAATGGTATGCTTATGCAGTTAGTCCAAGATCTTACTTGTATGCTAAGTCTACAGATTCCAGGGAACCCAAGTGTAAAAGTTATCGTGAAAAGCCTGAATTCGATCAAATAAGGATGCTCTCATGCACTAAAAGGCGTCAAAATGCGAGAAGTCATGGCTGGAGAGAAATGAAATTCTACAAGAGCAAATTATCTTCCCTGTAATTGGAATAGGTGACATTGAACCTGCCATATGGCCATCTTCATAGTGGAGATCTCTTAAGGTACTTTTTCATGGAATCTTTTGCATTATCGGGGCATTTTAATGGATGTACAAAACATTTTATGGTGTTTGGCAGTCATCATATTTTCAATTGCAGGTGCAATGGGATGAAACATGTGCAATTTGGCGACCAAAACGAATAGGAAATAAAAAAAAACAGAACTGATGAATGTCAAGAACGGGACTCGAACGCATCTCCTTTCGAACCATTCCAACAACGGTTTCCTTAGACCAAGGCGAGCATCTCAACATCGCTAACATGGTTATGGATTAAAAATTCTATCGCCCGAGTGGTAGTATTCGCCTGCGTTAGAAGAAGCAGTAAGTATTATTTGTGCATGCATATCTTTATCCCTCTCTCACAATGTAGTATAGAGGTGAGTATTCACGCCTATTATCGGGTGACACAGGTTTGTGGCACCTC
>ML776665.1:186060-208017 GCA_009831015.1 Picea engelmannii
GAAAGCTCTCCGTTCTGCCTCTGCGTCTATGGCCGTCCTTCATGATAAAGGCTGGCGCGTGAGGAACGGTTAATGGCATTTATGCTGTGGGCTAGTGCGAGTCCACCTGTGGCCTCTAGGCTAGGTGTCACCCCATCCGGGGCTACATTAAATATTAAATTAAAGTGATGGCTAGGTAGCATTTTGAGAAATTTTTGAATTTTTAATTTTCAAATTAAATATTTGAATCTCATAATACCTATTAAAACCACATAAAAAAAAAATCACATCACTCTCTTAAACCAATAAAAAATTAAAAAAATCAATTTCCATAAAACAAAAATTATGTTAAAAAAAATATTAAATTAATAAAAAAAAATTTAAAAACTTGTATGCAATTACAAATAATTGAAAGTAAAAAAATATTACTTCTAAACAATTATAATATACATTGCCAGATATAATAACTTCATAAAAAATCATATACATGAACATGAATATTTATATTTATAAATAAATAAAATAATAAAAAATAAAAATATTTATAAATAAATAAAATAATAAAAAATAAAGATGGCCAGATATAATAACTTCATAAAAAAATCATATAGATCAACATGAATATTTATATTTATAAATAAATAAAATAATAAAAAATAAAGAATGGATTGATATATTTATATTTATAAATAAATAAAATAACAAAAAATAAAGAATGGATTGATGTTAGAGTGAAAAGATTTGAATATTTATATTTATAAATGAAAAAAATAATAAAAAATAAAAAATAAAGAATGATTTGATATTATAGTGAAAATATTTATTTTTTGAAAAAGGACTTGGTGGTTCATCATGTGATTGTTGCAAAAAATTGAATAATATTATATGGTTTGATTAATTAACACATTTCATTTGGTTAGAAATTTTATATTAAATTTATCCAAAATCATTATTAAAAATAATAAACTTTTACATTAAATTAGTTTTATAATCATGATCTATATAATACTTAAATTTATTATTTATTATTTATTATTTACCTTAAATTGTATTAATGTAGTTTACACATACAATGCATAATATCTTATCAAAGTAGCATGTTCTTAGGTTGGCAAAGTAAATTCAAATTAAAAGGTTCAACATTCTTGTTGCAATTCCTTGGCTCATCATTACCTTTGAATAAGCACCTGCTAAACATACATATACATCTCATCTTATATTTAATTAGTTTTTTAGTTTGAAGAAACCATTTTTTTTTTCATTTCTGGTGATTTTTCTTTCTTATGATTCATTCTGACATGTCACATCATTTTTTCCAACTTTGCTAAAAGATGGACTCAAAAACTTAATTGCATGTTGATGCAACCCAACTTTAGATCCACCACCTCAACATTTAAGTCAACTCCTAGCTCCTAGTAACAGTTGAATAATGCTTATCATATTCATGATTCATATCTTTTTATGAAATATTTACAAGTTAAACCTCTATCAAATAATTTTGAAACTATCACATTCATACATAATACCAAGCATCTAAATCAATGTATAGATAACTGTAAATGAAATCCTAGATTTACATTTATTATCACATTGGTATCCATCATACATCTAAAATTAGAAAGCAAAAATCACAAAATACAAACCTATCATCACATAAGCATTAAAAAAATATATATATATATATATATTCCAAAAAAATATATATAATGTACATCATATATAATCCCTCTCTGGGTTACATTGCCAAAAATATCTAGCATACAAAATCGGCCCACTCCCATACAACAATACATGTACCACTAGGGTGGCGGGGATGGTAGCCCTAAGAATCCTTTGACTAGTACTGTTCATAGGTTCTCCTCTCTTCCCTCTAACCGCAGCTCCAATCGTGGCAACCCTTTACATAATTGGGCACCACTCTACTGGTGTCCCTGCATAGACATCATTAATGTCCTGGCTTAGGTCATCCCATCCTGCCTTAGGGACACCCTGCAGCACCATGTCATGTTGCCACTTTAGATCGATAGTATGTGCTCGAAGCTCTACTGTAAGCTGTCTCTTAGCCTCCAGTTTCAGATCAACCCAGAGCCTCTATCCTGTAGGCCATGCCTCATCATCATGTCTATTTCGTCCTATTTTCTCCTAGCCCACTAAGGAAACTGTTAGCATTAGAAGTTACCCTTAGACTGATAGAAAAGTAAGCCTAGTACCTATTTGAAACTAAATAATTAAATCAAACTAAATAATTAAATCAGATTTATGCTTGATAAATTAGAGAAAGGGAAAGGGCAGTTTCAAATAATTAAATCAGATTTATGCTTGATAAATTAGAGAAAGGGAAAGGGCAGCAAACTGCATATCAGTGGATATTTCATTGGGCATGGAGTGATAACATTCTACAAATCAAAAACAATCAAGCTGCATACTAGAAAAAGGCTTATAAGATCGTAGATGGAGAAAAAGAGAACATGACAAAAAGCAGAAAATTCATCAAAGCATGGATCCTCTGTGCAAAATGAATGCAAAATACTTGAACAAAGCAATGATTAACAAGCAAGAAACAACAGATCCTCTGCTGCTAATGAATTTATTAATTACAGGCAGCTATGATCCTTAAAGTCTGCAGTTTATTCAAGCAAAATGATAAGGTAAAATGACAACAAAGGAACACAACATCCATCTACAACATCCATCTGATAAACAGCTTTCATAAATCTTCAATGGCAGAGATGCATTAAAAATAACATGCCCTCAGACCAACAAATTGACTCAACAGATTTTCTGCCTTCCAAAGTTCCCTCTCGGGTCATTGGACTCCTGCTCTCTCGAGCATCCCCATCATTACAATTTTCATAATATATAGAATATCATTACAAAAGGCCTTGAGAGGCTCGAGATTTTCAGTTTTTGCCAAAAATTGCAAAGTGTTACAAGAGATAATGATGTATTTAAGCACATTCCTATTTTCTAGGGTTTCATCTTTGACTTTCAAAACCTTTGGAATCTGAGAGATCTTCAGCGTATTTCGATCACTTGTGGGCTTATCTTGGAGATCACACTCGATTTGATGAAGATTAGGTCCAATCGGAGGCCTGATTTGATGGGATTTGCCAAGATCTAGTCAATCTGGACAGCTACAGCAGTTTTGTAGTGTATTCCTTGATTTGCAGTATTCCTTGACGTGCAGTATTCCTTGATTTGACAAAACTGCTGCAAAACTGTCTTCAAGTTTTAGGCCATTGATGTGCAGATTATCTCTTTTCCTTGAATGTTTTGCCCTCAGCAACTCCATATGCATGCCAATTTCTCTTTTCCTTGAATGTTTTGCCGTCAGAAACTCCATATGCATGCCAATTTGTGTACCATCACGAAATCCTGGGCACATTTGGCAGTTGACAGGTATGAGCCAAATAAAAGAATGTGTATAAGTAGGGTAGCAATCTTTATCGCCCCTGAAATGCAAACTTTTCACACTCAGCACCAAACATCCATGGTTCATGGTCAGCTATTTCAGCTTCAGTAGGATCACAAGAAAATGGAAGCATGGTACCAATTCCTATCCATAGTGCAAACAACCTAAGTGTTGCGTTTCCTGCATAGCCACCAATATCAGGTTTTGACAATGGTTGTCCAATAAGACCAAGATTAAGGGTCATAATAATACTCATGTATAGGTACTCCCAAGTTGAAAGAAAGATTACCTCCTGTCCATGTTGCATCATACATTTGACTGTCTATATATATCATCATTCCTTCATATGCGGACTTGGCTTCTCATGAAGAACAGGGTAAGGCTGCAAAAGCTCATAGTTGACACACTCCACCAGACTTAGTAAGGCATGCTAGTCTTCAACTGTACTTGTTACAATGTTAATAGCATAAACTTCATTTTCTTCAAATTCAGCATCACCAATTCTTGTTTCTGGATTGCTTACACCGAGTACACCTTTGTTCCCATAAATAACAAATTGCTTCATCTGATGACTAACTACTGTCACTGCAATTTTACAGTCATATGCTGCTGCAACTTTTCAATGGCTTTAGTCACATCCTTATTCTTCTTTCTTTGTGGCTTGACAATTGAGTTCTTGGCATTTACTTAACAGCTGGATAACTGATAGGTATCCATGCATAAGCGCTTTGTGGCAATCATCGAACATATAATCTTTGTGGGTTCCCTCAGGGTCACAATTTCTAATTGCAGCTACATATATATCATCAAAAGGACCTTCATACGAGTTTTCTACACGATATCTCTGTGCCTTCACCGGTGAGGGAAGATGGAAAATCAATATTTCAAGTAAGGAACCACTTACAGGTAACCAGGTTTGCATGACACGATTCATGAGTGCCATTTTAATGTGCTGTCGATTCTTCTGCAGGCCAATGATCAAATTCTGGAGTAATTCCTTGATCTTCATCCTCAAGCTGGTGCTCAAAATTTTCTACTTATACACAGTTTTTCCTTGAAGAATTTTTTCAAACACCATGGCAATGAGGGCACGACACCATTCCCTCCTCGTCTACTACGCAATTACAGAGCACTTATCAGAGCCTTTAGCGCACGACTTGGATAATTTTATTCACAAGCAGAATTTCTCCTACCTCTGCCGATGTCATATAATCCCCTACTTGAAGAGCCTCTTCCTTTTTGATATATAAACCTCTTTGTTTGTGCCTTTGGCATTTGACTCCTGTCACCTGCAAGCCCATCCGTCAGCATTTGGGCAGTTTAAATTTGCATGTTGGGCTTCTCAATGCTTTATAATTCGACTCAAGCTCACATTCTAGTCCTTGGCGTCCTATGTGTGCTTTATATGGGCGCTTTCAACAGTCAGATGACACATGGACATTTGCTCTGGTTAAACATTTGCCTAGGAATGGGTGTTTACCTCTGCTGGCGATGATAAACATCATCCCAACACCTGCAGGCTTAACTTGATAGTCGGCTCACACTCAGGCGGTTGGCAATATATTTTAAATGAGCAGTCACCATGACATTTGCGCTGGAAAGCTCTAACTAATTACTTGAAACATCTCCTTGAGTGCGCATTTGACACATCGGCGCTCCGTTGACATTGGAACAATTTTAACTCGGTGAATTGGCACACAATGTCGCTTGACATGTGCTACTGACAGGATTCATTGTTCCGACTGAGCTTGGCCTTTCATGATATATGCTTGCTGTGGGTTCTGGTGCGCTGTCATGGCATTTTATTTTTTTGCATGTATGGGATATATCCCACGTGCATAAGCACAAACCTAATCCACAAGTTTTTATTGATAACTATTTCACATAACATTCGGCGTGTAGTGCAATACCATGCGGGATCCTATTTAACTTGGCTTGTCATGTAGTCTTGACTGCATCTCTTGGTGACTGTGTTGTGGCTCTGAGCTCGATGCTTAGACTTGATGGTTAAATATTGGGTTTCGAATAGAGCGCACAACGACTGTGTTGTGGCTCTGAGACTTTATGGTTAAATGTTGGGTTTTAGAATAGAGAGCACAACGACTGTGTTGTGGCTCTGAGACTTGATGGTTAAATGTTGGGTTTCGAATAGAGCGCACAACGACTGTGTTGTGGCTCTGAAACTTTGATGGTTAAATGTTGGGTTTCGAATAGAGCACACTGATAGGGACCTACAATTTTACAATGCGGAGAAGAGGGTAAAGACAAAGGATTTCCGAAAAAACAAATGGTAAGAGCTCATCAATGATAATTATGACTCGACGGAAAAGTGTTTAGAGGCTATGGGAACTTTTTAAAAATTGAAAGACTCGACGGAAAAGCGTTAAAAGGCTATGGGAACTTTTTAAAAATTGAAAGCTTTTGCATGCAGAGAAAGAGAACGAGGGCAAAGACAAAGGATTTCCGACAAAAACCAATGGTAAGAGTTCATCAATGATAATTATGACTTGACGGAAAAGTTTAGAGGCTATGGAACTTTTTAAAAATTGAAAGCTTTTGCAAAATTTGGCACAAAGTTGTTGAAGGAGTTAAATGTTCTAAAGTGCAGATTTGAGTGCTAACAAAAACTATCCGAGTTTTTTCTCACTCCATCAACCCCACATCTACACATAGAAGATGTCATCTACCTTGTTGTTACCCTATTTCCTCCTAACCCACTAGGAAAACCACTCAAGTTGCCCCTCGCTCCATCAACCCCACATCTGCACATAGAAGATGTCACACATTAGCATCAAGAATGGATAAATAATCAAAGAAAACCAAATACTATGTCACACATTAGCATCAAGAATGGATAAATAGTCAAAGAAAATCAAATACTACATATAGTGAAAAATATGCTAGCACCAAAGTACAGAGAGCCTTGAGCCCCTAGTGCTCTCTAGGAGGTAGGGCCATCTCCAAATCACCTTGGTAATCCATTCCAGCATATCATGTCACCACATAAAAAATGAAAAGTGAAATAGCATCCTACCTCATTGCCTCCCATTTCGATCGTCATCTTTCCCCATCACCACGTCCATGGCGCACGAGGTACTTTCACTTGAACCATGACCTACAAGCGCGGCACCCACTCATAAAAGAGGTAGCAAAAGAGGGACCCAAAAATAAATTCCCCCTTGCCGCTCGTGAAACAATGGTTCAGTTGTGCAAACAATGCCTTCAATAGTAGTGGGGTCCATGCCTAGTGACACCCATCGATAACCTGCTCTACCACCAACATCTTCCTGCCATTGATCCAGTGGGTCTGTGGAGATTCATAGATACTCATTGTCATAGTAGCCTATCGCCAAATTCTAGATCTCAGAAATGGAAATAGAACCATCATCCTTTCCCTTTGGAATAGTGTAGTACTAGGCCACCAACTAAACAATAGTCATAGCACCCTCCATTTGGGACCTCAACTCACCCCTCATTTCCTTAATGGGAAGCCCAGTCTAAAAATAAATCTTTATGCTAAAAATAAATCTTTATGCTAGCACTCAGCTCTATGCTCTATCAGCTGGCCTTGTATCACAAAAGGATGCTCATCTGGTTGCCACATCTATATCAACGCCCATAACAACCCCTCGTTGGAGCGTAGGAGTGGACACTCAAAATATTTAAGCATGCCATATATGGCCGGCTCATTGCAAACAACAAAATCTACCTCTACCTCCCACCTCAACTCCTTGTATTCACAGTCTCCAATGGATTGGCATCTCTAGATCGTAATCCCAAACCCTACATACATACATAGAAAAGTAACCATTTTTACAGTCTCGTGGCTTTTAGTTAAACTGTTGTGACATTTGCATGTATGTCTTTTGAATAGTCATGTCGTTTCTCTGCACATTTTTTTGCAAAATAGTCGTTAGTTTCATGCAACTGTCCATACTTAAAGTCATGCAAACATCCACACATCTGTTTGTAGACTTTCCTCGAAAATCTTGTGATTATCCATTAAAATAGTCACGATATGTCTATGTGCATCTATTTGTTTCACAGTCATGACCTTTTTGAGACTGCCCAACACACGGACACGCAATTCGATTACGTGGAGGATGTTTATGGATCCTGTGAGGATCATGTTGCATGTCCCAAACATTCACGCCCAACCATAAATGCACACGAAATTAGGAATTTATCACATGATAATCGCTACATCCCTGTGCAAACAAGTATGCAACCCTAGTTGAACATGTGTGATTTGTTGTGGTATTGTTTAATTGTTCTACGAAATGGTTGTTTTTTTCGTTGAAATCTGATGATATAAATTTACAGGAATCACTAATTTTTGTTGTTCAAAATCCATTTTTGAATGTAGAAATGGATTCAGCATGCTGAAAAAACCCTTAGGATACTCGGATTATACATAAATAATTACTCAAATCTACGAATCTAACAAATTCTCGCGAGATTTTGGGCAAATGTCCTAAAAAAAATCACCGTTCCGTAGAACATTTAGCCTACAACATTTGTTGTTCCCGCGAGATGCACAATTATGCAATGAACAGTAGAAAGAGAAAGAGAGTTAAGCGACTATTTTCTTGATACCTACACAACCCACCAAAAACCCTAACGAGCTTCCATACAAATTCAGCTAGCACTAAAAAAAAATTAAATGTTCAAAAATGACTAGGAGGTTGTGACCTAAAATATTTTGATTTTTGGGACCCATCCTATTTATAGGACCTTCATACCTACACAACCCACCAAAAACCCTAACAAGCTTCCATACAAATTCAGCTAGCACTAAAAAAAAAATTAAATGTTCAAAAATGACTAGGAGGTTGTGACCTAAAATATTTTGATTTTGGGACCCATCCTATTTATAGGACCTTCATGAACTTTTGGAGGTCCATCTGGGAGCTCGGAAGCTCCATTTTCTACATCAATCACACTCTTGGAACCTCAGCTCTTCCTCTTTTCACAAAATTCACCCTTTTCATTGTCATCAAAACCTTCATTTAATCATTGTCATCAAAACTTTCATTTGACATCAAAACCCTCATTTGATCATTGTCATCAAAACCCTCATTTGAGGACCAATTATTCCATGACATGTTTTCCAAGTAGGTATGTGAGTTCATTAGCTCCATTTTTAAAACCATTGAAGTTTTTTCTAAATTTTAATCATGAGTGCTTTCACACCAAGTATTTTAATTTATGTGTATAAGTAGTCACCAAAAAAAGCTATCATTTTCCCCATTTCACATAACAGGTTTCATGGCCTCTACCTCTCAAGTATATTTCTTCAAAATGGCATGTAGATATCCCCTTTCTATATTTTGCATTTATTCGTATATTTCCCCTGTAAATATACCTTTAGGGTTTCCTCATCCTAACTTAGTATTTTAATTTATGTGTATAAGTAGTCACCAAAAAAAGCTATCATTTTCCCCATTTCACATAACAGGTTTCATGGCCTCTACCTCTCAAGTATATTTCTTCAAAATGGCATGTAGATATCCCCTTTCTATATTTTTCATTTATTCGTATATTTCCCCAATATACCTTTAGGGTTTCCTCATCCTAACTTAGTAGGAAACTTAACTTTGTTTCACATGCATTTAGTCATTGATGATCGGAAACACTTTACCTTGATGGGTTTCCTTGGTTTTAGTACCCCATTGAATAACAACACCCTTATCACTCTTTCCCCTTAAGATTAGGTGTTCATATAGTCTACATCTCAAAAAATATGCCTCATGCTTCATTTTCATAATTTCTTCTAACCCACACCCTTGAATTCCTGAATCTTATATTTTTATTGTTCGTTATGCTAAATGCCTAACCACATTACATTTCCTCTCATCTCATTCATGACCAATATCCCAATTCTCATTCATGACCAATATCCCAATTGCATTTCATTCCATCAGTGATTTTCCCTTCCAAGGAGACCCACCCTAGGGGCCCCATCCCTATTCATTTTCACCACTCTAGAACCAAAAGGTACAGTTGATTAGGTACTCGTGTTAATAATTGAAAAATACCAAAACATTAAAAAAAATAAAAAATGAAAATGACGGAAACCCTAATGTTTGTACCATCTCATATGAAGGGAATCTCTTTTAACATTGCTAATAATTGAAAAACACTAAAACATTGAAAAAATAAAAAATGAAAATGACGGAAACCTAATGTTTGTACCATCTCATATGAAGGGAATCTGTTTTAACCCGGTAACAATCCTTGTCACCCTTGGTTGGAGCATTTGCATTGAGTTAATCATGTCTACAATGATTTTAGTTGTCTATAGAACCTCTCGTATCCCAGTTCCTATCATTGTGATTCCCCATAGTTTCCTTGATTGGCTATCTATCCATTGTCTCCATTTATCTTAGTCCTACTCTTGCATAAATTAATCACTTGGTTATCTCTTGACATCATGCCATGTTGTATCTAGTTGGTTGTTACTGTTGCCTTTATCATCCATCATTTATGCTTCGCCCAAGGGAGGTCTTGAGTCCTATTGTCATTTTCCAAATATCATTCTATCCTTATCAAAATACTACTCCATTACAATTGGTTACTTGAATAGTTATTTTTTATCCCGAGGGACCTCCTACTGTTCGCTCTCACATCTTCACTTACATCGACACCAACACATGTTAATGTAGAAGTGTTTTGTACTTTGGTTCCCATTCCATCATTGATGGTGAACCCCAAATTGAACATAGAGAGTCATCTTTGCTCTTTGATTCAGTAGTGCCATTGATATTGGACATTAGATCATTATCACATTAGGGTGGGTCGTACATTGCGATGGTTGTTGTTCCACTTGAAGTCCCTAGGCTTGTGTGGCTATCAATTCCCTCAAGCGGGAGTTTTCTAGTATTATAGACTTCATTGTAATTGAATTGTAATGTACAAGAATACCACAAATTTTTATAGTATATTATTTTATAATGTATTAAGTTGCACTCACATAACTAAAAAAAACAGTATATATATATATATATATATATATATATATATATATATAATGGTTAAGAACATACGTTTCCTTTTTGGATATCATTTAAGTTTAAATTTAGAAGAATGTAGAGTACGTATACCTACGAGACTTAATATTCAAACCTTTGTGCGGAGGGAGTCCTTTGTCTCACAAATAAAGGGATAAACTTTAATAATCAAATAGCTTAATGAAGAGGTCCCTTATCCCACAAACAAAAATATCTCATACACCAATTGATATCTAACCTAAAAAATAAATTATTATTATCATAATAATAATAAAAAAACATGGTATATCTTATAATAATAATAATAAAACATATTCTATCTTATAATAATAATAAAAGAACATGATCTATCTTATTAGTTCCAATCAAACGATAAGGAATGGACTAGCGATCACGAGGGATCCCAATATTGTTTACAGATTGTGTAAATGAATTATTTAGAGTAGGATTGAATTTTTTTAGCTTAAAGGTGGAGGTGCAAAGTTCAAAGCTGCAAAATATTTCCAGCGTAAAATGTACGGTCGTGTAATCAACGTTAATATGTACGAAGTCCAATGTTATTACAAAATAGGAGTGGGCTAATTATGGAACAATTTCCTCATGAGTTATTTAGGCTGCCTGTTTTTAAATTTTTTTCCAATCCAGAACTTTGATTGATTTTCTGAGCATCTGGGTTAGTTTAAAATGAGGCAAACCCTGAGTAAAAGTCTGAAATGCATGGAACATTGATTCATACAAAACTCAGACTACCTGAAAATTTTGGCTGGATTCAGGCCCATTATTTTGGATTACATTATTTAACTTCATAAAACATAAAACAACTGCAATTTGGCACAACATTCAAAAATTTGAACCCACTGCCTACAGAATTGGTTTCCGAATTCAACCAAAATGAGAAATTGTCTTGTGACAGTGAAGATGGGTGGAAATTTTTCATTTTGTGGTACTTATTACCAGGGCCAGGTCTAGGTCTAGTGAAAGGTGGTTAGTGAAGATGGTTGGAATTTTTTTTGTTTCTGCTATTTATTTCGAGGACCATAAATGGAACGTTACAACGACGCATTTGTATTATGAAAGACTCTTTTGGATGAAACTCTATCGACTCTCTGGTTGGTCACTCCAAGAAAAAGACAGAATGGGTGGGTAACTCCATGTTATATGATCTTATTTATTTATATGTTTTATACGTTATATGCTCCAGCTACGCCATAATGGAGATCTTTATGAAAAGAGCTGGAGCTAGTAGTGTGAAATTAGATGGGGAATTTTGAATACAAAAAACTGTAAGTATGGACAAACATAAAGCAGAGTTTGTTGGTGGCCACAGGAAGAAAGGTGGGGAAGAAATTACCAGGAGGGATTCATGATGCCTTAGTTTTGGGGTTCGTTCCCTAAGATTTTCCTTTTAATTTTCTTTCTTGGTTTTTTCCATAAAAGAATTAGATACTTGTATAAAAATATATTTAAACTTTTTTCCTTTTAATTTTCTTGGTTTTTTCCATAAAAGAATTAGATACTTGTATAAAAATATATTTAAACTTTTTTTCCTTTTAATTTTCTTGGTTTTTTCCATAAAAGAATTAGATACTTGTATAAAAATATATTTAAACTTTTTCTATAAAATAATTAGTTTGTCAATGCACCCACTGCCAATAACTCTCTTGAGAGGCTATTTTGTTAACTAGTTTGTCAATGCACCCGTAACAAACTACGCAAGCCTCCCGGCGGAGCCAACAGAAATCCTATCCGAATGCAAAAAATAAAAGGCGGTTTCATCATGGTGGTATACCAGCCGCCTGTTTCAAAACCATTAGTTTGTCAATGCACCCACTGCCAATAACTCTCTTGAGAGGCTATTTTGTTAACTAGTTTGTCAATGCACCCACTGCCAATAACTCTCTTGAGAGGCTATTTTGTTAACTCTCTCTCTGGCTATCTATAGGCTTTGTATGAACTCAGTTTTCACGTACACTATCTCATTTTTTTCATTTTCTTAATGAAGATTTCTCTTAAAACAATGATCTCATCTCACTCCAGTATAAATAGATGAAAAAGTTACGTAACAAAATATGTTCCACCTCTGAAGGTCGGTAATTTGAACACTAGAAAACTGGGTTTTCTTCTATTATTGAAATATAGGGTTTTTTTAAATGTAATATATAATATAGGGTTTTCTAAAATGTAATATATATTACAATTGCTACTATACATATATATCTAGAAAGCAAGTTAAAATGCAAAATACAAAAAAGTTGAATAGATATATTTATGCCTTTGCTAAAAAAAACACTCTTATATAATAGTATTACATAGCATTTCTAGGTCTGTGTAACTACATTTTTATTCAGAAATGCATCAATTAGTCTGGTTGATGCATTAAGGAATTTTCCCACACATTTGAACTAGGATATATGATCAAAACAAACTTGATGTCTTTTAATTTTACAGACCCTGGTTTCTCTAGTTCTAGTTTTTAACATGAGGAATATGGTTTGAGAAATATTTATTTACCTGGTCTTTTTAGTAATTTGTCAAACTCCATGGCACGTTGGAAATCATTAAATCGGCCACATCAAAACCGTAAGTATGGAAAAAATCAGTACCAATAGAGGTTTTACTCAGGTGTTGCAAAGCGAGAGGAAATACACGACATTCGATGAAATATATAGCATTTTAAAATGAAATAAAAGAACAAGACCTGAGACCCATTAACAGAAATTCAAAAGGACCAAACAAAAAAACGTCAGGCATAACCGGAAAACACAATAACCTAATGAAGAGGAAATTAGAAAGTGCAAATATAACCGATAAAAAAAAGGTAGAGTGCAAAGCCATAATAACACAAATAATAGTTGTAGCAATTCACCCATTACCATGACAAAGGAAGCAAGCATCCAACGACTAGATGCATCAAACTTATCCAATAACCTGGATCGACAGAGTTATTTAATTTAGAAGTTGTGTGTATACAATGTTTTTTCATCATTAATACATTTCATCTTCGTCTTACGTAATGAAAGTATTGTTTTATTTATTTTTTAATGTGATCATTTCCTTCATATATCTTGATCTACAACACTAGTGCACACAAATATGAATTCGAAAGAATCATATCTCACTTGTCCATTGCCCATGTCTCCTGACTTCCAAGACTTTGCAGATTTTAAATATTTAATAAGCATGATTTTGAATTGACAAGAGTCCAAATTGTTGGACTAGAGAGGAAGCACAGATCAAAATCCGTGAACAAACAAAAAATTCAAAATAATGCGGAAAAGAACTGGAAATTTAGCAACAATTTCATTTGAAAAAAAACTCACCTAAAATGGACAACTCACAAAGTTCAATTGAAGACAATCTAAAGATAAACATCTGCAAATGGAGACCAAATTTAAGCCCTGTAACGACCATGGATGAGGGTTTCAAGGGACAAGAAATTTATTTGCAGAAACACTTTGCAAAAACTCGCATCTAATTTTCTCCCATTTTAAACAATCTTTAAAACAACGAGTCGGGGGAAGCTTCCTCTTGCCAAGAGGCATGTTGTAGGTCCTCCAAGTTGTGGCCATGCAACAGTCCAGGTGGCGTGAGCCAACCTGATGGAAAAGGAAGCAAAATATCACTTTATCTTTATTCATAATTTTTATATGTTTTATTTAGCACGTTTAATTAAGTAGAAGGGGTCCTTTAAGTGGACGGCTCCCCACAACCCTTTGTCCAAGGCCACTTGCAACCGACCACACGTTTTTTCTCTTTAGCCTATTGTGCCACGTGTGATTCATTTTTTATTTTAACGGGTTTAGACACCTTGTAAACAAATAGGGCGCTTCCCCTCGTCTGATCTTCCTTCAGGGCAGATTTCATGCGGCCGGAAAGGGGAAATTAGAAGCTGGCATCGTCTTCACAAGGGTGGTACTCCGGTGACCTTGATAGAAAATCGGGATACTTCCCGAACCTATCTCTGTGCCAGAATATGACAGCCAACCGACCACCTTCGTTGTTGTAAATTCTGATCTTTTTGTTTGGATTTTGACCTTGGACAACAATCACCAGCGCAGAGTTAAGAGGTGATCCTTGCTAAGGTTGAAGCGCTTCACCATGATGAGCATGCTAACCATCGATATATTATTCAGAGGAAAACAACAATACAATTTTGAATGTATTATTCAGAGGAAAACAACAATACAATTTTGAATGTTACAATCTATAATAGATGATTCAAAGGTATCTACCATCAAAGACAACAACATAGTATGAACCCTCATCACATCAAAGATAGGCGAGCCACATGGGCTGTGTGATTGAATCTTGGTATAAACAGTTGTAACATATATGCATTTAAAGTTTAAACTCAACTTTCATGATCGATTGAGTAGTCCTTGGGCCGCCGAATATTCATTTCGAGTTGCAGATTTAATAAAATGGGAAATGTACTCTCTAAGTTTACTAATCATATTATTTACCATTTAGTTTTAACTATTATATGATTAAAAACTATTTTTTAATTATAATGTAAAATAAGATATTTTTAAATCAAATAATAATACTAATAATCTATTTTTAAGGTCACGGCCAAGTCACACTAAATTGGTGTATGAGACTTTCTCTACCCAGCGATTTGACTTATAATCTTTTAAAAAGAAACACATATTCTTAACCATTAAGCCCATTCATATAAATATTATTAAATAAACCCATTCATATAAATATTATTAAATATGTTTTTAGGTAAAAATAACTACAAATATTTATAAACTACCGTCTTATATATATTTTTATTATTTTATATATTATTCCACGATTAAATAATCAATAATAGAAATGTTTGTTTGCTTAGTTATAAATCCGTGCTATTCGTCTCTGTAGATATGAAGGATAAAGTGTTATTAGAGGTGCTTTAACTTAGTCACGAGAAACCAAGTTACAAGGAGCCCTTTTACTACTCTGAAAAAATAAAATATAATAAAGATTCTAATTTTTAAAATTGCTTTATAAAAAAAAGTATCTTTTTGCAAATTCAATGAAGAGTGATTTTTCTTTATTAAAAAATATTTATTTATTTATTATATATTATTGTGTTGGGAAGGGCTTTTTACAATTTAGTATAAGAGGGATGTATAATTTTTTTCATATTCAACATGAAGTTAATAACTTAATAAGTGTTATTTAAAAAAAATATTAATAACCACCTTAAAAATATTAATATCAATGTCTATCTTAAATAATATATTTATATATATGATACTTGGTATATATAGAGAGCACACCTTAAACTATGGATCTATCATATGTGGAGAGGGATTGGAGAGGGATCCAGTTACTTGAGGTAAAAAATTCTTTTAGATTAAAAAACTTGAAGAAAAGTTTACACATCCAAGGATTTAATCTCTCCTAATGCATGATAAATCCTGAATTAAGATGAATCTACACATGTATATATTAACAAACCACTCACTCCTATCATATAAATTATCTTTCACTTAAACACTATTAATTAATTTATAATATTATATTAAAATTGTATTTATTTTACATTATAAAATAAAGTAATTCATTTAATTATTTTTGTAAATTCTTTTTCTTAATACTATATTATTATGGCTAAAATTTTACAATACTATTTTTTAATACAATAGCATTGTAACTCAAATCTTACAATATAGATTGAAGGGAACATTATTATTTAACTTGTTGCCTTTTGTTGCCTTTTGATTATTATATCTAAAATTTTACAACACTAGTTTTTTAATACAATAGCATTGTCACTCAAACCTTACAATATGGATTGAAGGGAACATTATTATTTATTTTGTTGTTTTTTGATTTTCATTAACATTAGTTTGATTAACCATAACAAATTATTTTTCATATAGTTTTGGAATGTCCTTATTTTTTTAGGTTTTTCTTTCACTTTATGTATACCAAGCAATACTTTTTCTCTATTAGTTAGCCTCATATCAAGGTATGTTTTCACTTTATATAAACGGATAAGATAGTTTGCCTTGTTATTTAGCTTCATATAAAGATATTTTTCTTTGTTATTTAGCTTTATATCAAGGTAATTATTGCATTATCAAGATATTTTTCTTTGTTATTTAGCTTTATATCAAGGTAATTATTGCATTGTTCATAATTTTTTAAGTAGAGCTTAAACAATGGGAAACATTCCTATAACATTTAGTGTTAAAAGTTGTAAAATAGATTAATGCTAAAGGGAATTTAACATTATATCAATTAATGATTTTTTCATGAAAATCTTATGTGGGTTTAAGTTTCAACACATCACACATTAGCATGATAGATACTAATTTAACACTATAGCTTATTGGACAACATTACTTTACAACATAATATTTAGTGTGTTGGCATTGGCACACTCAATTGTCAAGAGAAAACTCATTCCCTATTCCAACTCAAGAACAAGCAAATCATGGACAAGAATTGAGATTCTTCCATTAGTACCTACTATATCCTAGAGGCCAACATTCACTATGTTTCCATCTACCCTAACATTCACACTAAAGTTATAAAAAAATATTAATACATAATCCTAAGATCCACCATATAAATATCTCATTTCAATAATAATAATAATAATGTTCAAATTAAAATTATCAAAAACTATTAAAAACTATTTATACATAGTCCTAAAATATATAAACATATCATTAATACTAATATCTTCAACTAGACATCAATAAAGTAAATTAAAACCATATAACATAAAAAATTGAAATATGCAAATCTTGTGTTACCTTCCCACCACAATGTTTACACTAAAGTTATCAAAAAATAGTTTGTACATAGTACTAAAATCCACCCTACAAACATATCATTAATATTGATAACTTATTAATATTTATACATCTCATTAATATAGGTTGAACAACATTACTATACTATATAATATAATATAATATATTTCATTTTTTAAAAGCTTACTTATAGAATTTTAATATGCTTTATTTCTACAAATATTAAAATTTATTTAAAATAAATAATTTGTTAATAGCTAATTTATTTCACTTAGTATTATTTAATTGTCATAGCTATATTTTTTACACGAATTTACACTAAGAACTTATAATTGTACGAGTGGGCAAGGATAATAATAATCCTGAAATCTAAAAAGTATGAATGGATAGCCCCTATGATACTAAACTATGCATAGTAACTACCAAGGTTACATATTAAATTGGCTTTAACACATGTACAACACAATGACAATCTTCATGATGCATTAAGATCATCTATATCATATAGCATATTTTTATATGGAATATAGTTAAATTATTAAATTTAATTATAATAAAATAACAGTTATTTATTATAATCTATTATGAGGTCAATGGGCACTCTCACTCTCATTTTTTTTATTTTTTTTTTAAGGTTATGTATAAGTAATAATGTTTCTTTCAATTACATACAACTAGTATGTGTAGGTAACTTTGCTACTAATTTTTGTTAAATTGTTTTTTGACAAATAATGCCATTATTTATGGGACTAAGAGTTTCAAATGGAGATTCACAGGTTTATTTAAAATCCCTATTAATGTGTTATAATTCTCTTAATGTTGTGGTTTTATACTTTTATAATACATATAACTAGAATGATGTAGACCATACAAATAATTTATGAATAATTCTATAATTCTTTATGTTTTGTATTAATGTGCTATAATTCTCTTAATGTTGTGGTTTCATACTTTTATAATACATATAACTATAATGATAGACCATACAAATAATTTATGAATAATTCTATAATTCTTTATGTTTAAGAAGTTAGCCTTTGAAACATAGTTTCCCAACATGTAACATCACAGAACAATTCTATTTAGAAGCCCTCTTGTCTTCATTCAATTTATCATTAAAATACAAAAAATTGTGTTTAAAGAATTGAGTAGAGGCCTTCATAATTATATGGAAACAAAATATCCACAATAAAAACAAACCATCCTTATATACTTGACAATCCACAATCAATATTTAGAGATTTGAGTTACTCCGAGAAACCACTGAGACTCTTCTTTTCATTTTATTCATGCAAAGACATCTTGGTCTTCCATGGAAAATACTTGTCATGCACAAAAATTAATTGTAACAAGGTGACCACACCACCAATTTTCTTATTTGTAATATATTACTTTGCATTGGTGACAATCTCTAATATTCATGTTGCACATTGTTCATTTTGGTAGTTATCACAAAACATGCATTCTTGTCATAAGATGCTCACCTAAGAATTTTTATTTTCTTAGGGCCATGAAATCCTCTACCTTGCCAAGAATGTTATCAAAAAACTCAAATGACATGTGACTTCTCTTTTACGTTTAAGCTATGCATAAATAATACAATGGGTATTGCATAATTACTTTAAGTTTTCCCTTTAGACTATATACAACTACTACATAAAAAAACATTTTTAAGAGGCAGGTAATGGATGATTTTAGGGGCTAAATTTAGCTCATGGGATAATTTTTCATGGTTTTTCCCAAAAAAAGATTCGCTATTCTAAAAATGATTTGCCCAAATTTTATAGGATAAAATTATTTTACCTCAAAATCTCCTAAATTTTATACAAACTATATAAAATCCTCAAAAATTTGAATATTTTTACAAAAATATCGCCAAACATTTATAGTTGGTATATAAAGGATTAGTAAGATTCGCTAGGGTTTCTACATTTTAAAATAAATTTTCATCCTTAATTTCTATATGATAAAGTCGGTAACGTAGATTTTTTATTAAGTATATTCATAAATTGTTAAGTAATAATTAAAGTGATTTTGATTGGTTAATATTTATTCTTGTCTAGGAAGAGAGGAAAATATTTGTCTTTTTAAAATATAACAATTTAGTACAATACCTATAGGATTAGTAGTAGTAGATCATTTATGTGCTATGGTTTTTCTTAATAACACTGATGGATTAACTTGGTTAATGGATAACAATGATAAATGTACAATTAAATTACGATATGTTTAATAATTTTTTTTTTTTTTAATTATCTACTTAACATCTCATTTTAGTGAAGGGATTCCCACTTTATTTTCTAATAATGAAATCAATTTTTTTTAATTAAATGTTATGGAACCTCCACATCATTGCTTTTTGCAAATTTGTATGTTGTAGATTACTACTACTCTTATGTTCACATAGTTTTGTTGAAGAACGATATCTTAAGAGAGCAAAACCTGTTTTTCGCAAATTTGTATGTTGTAGATTACTACAACTCTTATGTTCACATAGTTTTGTTGAAGAACGATATCTTAAGAGAGCAAAACCTTTGTATTGAGTAATTTTTTAAGGTGTATTCGTCAGCATACAACATTTAATTATTTAACGATGTTTTTAAGAGAGCAAAACCTCTCTATTGAGTTTTTTTTAAAGGTGTATTGGTCAACATACAACATTTAATGGTAGCAAATTTAGTAAAACACAAAAGCAAGGCACATGGATTTGAGAATGCTTATTGGTGAAGTATTGTCTATTGATTGGAGAAGAATATTGAAATTTAAAGATAAAAATGATGACATTCAAGACACTATGGATCTCATATCCAATTTTTTTGCTAAAAAGAATATCAAAACTTTTAAGTCTGTGAAAACTCTCAAACAATTCTTCAAATCTGCTAAGGATAAATCTGAATCAATGATTGGCTCAAGAGTTTACCAAATTCTTTGCTCCTATGAAAAATCATACATTGACCAAAGTGGGAGATCCTTCAAAGCTCGCTTTAAAGAACACATAACTAACATAACTGAATCACATTTATAAATCAACTATTGTTGAACACTCTTTTAATTATAAACATCTCAACACCCTATCACTCTTCTCGAGTCATAGGTGAAGATCTTGAAATCGAAAAACATCCTAACAATTTTAACCGTAAAGATAGGTATAAACTTATCCAATCTTGGAAACATGTCATTCACTGCATCAGACAATCAAACTAAACCTTCATATGACTTGAACCTATTCCACCCTTTCCTCGTCCGCTCCTACGCAACCACACCCTTCCCCCCCTCTTGCACCTTTGTTAGAAATTCTTGTGAATCCAATCTCTAATCGTTAAGTTTTATCATCCTAAATCCATAATTTTCAATTTAAGCATCCTAAATCTATGATTTTCAGTTATTCTCATTAGTAACCTCTAATTAATTCTAATAATTATGTAATTAGTATTGAATATATAATTTAATTAGTACTAATTAGATAATTAGTAATTAATAAGTATTATTAACTTATCATTATTTTAAATTTATTATTCAACTTTTCTTATTTTTACACTTTCTCTTCTTTAAATGATCTTCCTAAATCCTTTCTTTTCTTTAACCAATTTTCTAGCTTCCTAAATCCTTTAATTTTTAATTATTTTTAGGGTGAGTGCAAGCTAATGATGGTCTCTCATGATGCATTAGCAACAATGCAAACCTAGAAAAGCAACAATATGTTAACTTGGATGGATTATTCAAGGTACTTTTACAGTGAATTTGAATATGGTGTAAGAAGACGATTGATAGGAAATTGAATTATCTTTCCGAATATATAACTTTTGTTCATAGAAATTGTAAATAACTATGTCAAATTTGATTTTTTCTAACCATGGTATATTATTTTTCCAACAAAATATAAGGTATATGTTTTTGTTCATGCAGGTGTTGAGTACCTTAACAATGAAATTCCATTCCAAAAACTTGTATACTTGTAGAGAACCCATTGTTATGGTACAATGTACTTTTTGGAAATTTATAATATTAATTTTATATTTTTTTTAAATGATCAAATTCTACATATCCTTGAAATTAAAACGTCAACATATAACTCATTTGAGAAATGGTTAAGCCAAAAAAATGTTCTAGTAGAAATAAGAGAGGTATGTATTCTAGGATTTTGATATATGCGAAGACAAAAATAGATTAAAAATAGTAAACAATATTAATTTTTAAAAAATATTATATATTTGGAATATGAATAGTCGACTCTATCCATGTCTGTAGTTTCGTCAACAACTGAACTTCTTATCCTATAGAAAAATAATGTTAAATACATATATAGAGAGATGTATTCACAAAAATGGAGGTTTTTATCAATTTGCAGACCGAACCACTAGGTTTGTCATTCCAAATCTAAATCCAAGTCAACCAAGTCATCACACACGTAGTCAATCCTGCCCAAAAAATTATGAATTCAAAAGAATGTGCACACGTTCTTAATAGCACACACATGCTCTAGGAATGCACACATGTTCCTAATAGTGTGAATGTGTTCCTAAGAGCGCGCACACACTTTTATAAGCTATTTGTTCTTTTCCATTCCCTTTTCCCTCTCTCTCTCTCTCTCTCCCCTACATCAACCCCCCCGCCTCTCTATCTCCCTCCCACTCTCCCTCTCTACCCCCTCTGTTTGTCTCCCTCTCTCTCCCTCTCTCACTCCTATACATGGTAAGACCTAGACATGGAAATAATTAGACATCAAAAGGCATGGAAATACCTAGACCTAGAACTTTCCTTGACATTCCTCAGACTCTCACACCCACTCCCTCTCTATCCC